>JADGJL010000249.1:0-28971 GCA_027600665.1 Irineochytrium annulatum | reverse complement strand
CTCCCAACCCCCACCCGAATCCCCAACCGTTGCAACGCTAAATTCGTCGTTCCGCCCAATCCAATAACTGTCAGAACGCAGACAACGAGAGTGGTAGTCCGGACGGCCTTGCCCGATGGACCAGCGACGTCGAAGGAGAGGGCGAAGGCGATCGCACCCCGAAGGCCGGCCCACCAAAGCATGAGCTGGTGGTTCCGGGGAATGACTTCTTCCTCGCGGTGGGGGTTCATTTGGCGGTTGATGGCGTTGAGGAGGTGCGCGAGGGGGATCACGGAGGCGTAGCGGGCGAAGAGGATGATGATCTGCCCGAATATGCGTTACTCACAACTCATTAAATCAGACAGCTAAACGCACCATGGTGAAGAAGATGAAACCGGGGAGAAAGACCTCGTCCGTCTTCGTGAAGAGCGTGACGCCAAGGTAGATAAAGATGAAATTTTCGCTGAGCTGAGACAAAACCCTAAACATATACTTTGTCGTCCTCCGGCTCCTCACGGACATACTGTCGTACGCGTAATGCTTTAAAGTGATGCCGCAGAAGAGGAGGGAGACGATGCCGGAGAGCTTGATCGCGTTCGACAGCAGGTACGACGAATCTAAGATGTCATGTAAGCACAGCCTAAGGAATGCAAAGCTGTGAGATCACACTTACAAGCCAGCAGCGAGATAATGCAACTCTCCAAGCTCGGATACTGATGCAAATGGCTATGCTTCAACATCAAGCTACAAATCAACGCCAAAATAACCCCGATCATCAGACTTCCAAAAAAGCTCCCCAAAAAACTCCCAATCCCATGTAGCACATTGAAAAACGTGACCTCCTTCCCGTGGAACTGTCCCAACGTCGCAAACAACACGATCGCCACGGAATCATTCAGGATCGATTCGCCAAAAATGATCGCGTAAAGCTTCGGGTCGACCTTCATCTGGTGGAAGATGGCGAGGATCGTAACGGGGTCGGTAGAGGAGAGAATGGCGCCGAAGACGATGCAGTCGAGCAAGGTGAGGGACATGGAGTGCAGGCCCGTAAGGACGACGAGGTAGAGGAGGACGCCAATGATGAGGGTCGAAATCATGGTGCCGGCAAAGGCGAAGGTCAGGATCGTGCCGAAGTTGCGGAAGAAGTTTTTCTGAAAGGCTCGTTTTAAGCAACAATCTTCCGCGGATAACAGAACGCGATGATATCTTACCCGTTTTAGGTCGTAGCCCGAGTTGAGGATGATGGGGGGGAGAAGGAGGTTGAAAAAGTACTTGTGGTTGAAGGTCACGAGCTGTTGGATGTCCGTCGCTACCACCCATACCCATTAATCACAGGGCCCTTTTTTGACGCTGCTACAGAAGAAAGCTCACATGAAACCCGGATAGCGAGCCCGACGACAATGCCTAGGAAGATAGAGACAACGGTCTCGTGGATGAAGCGGATTTTCCTCCGCTGAAGGTAGTAGCTCGTGAGCAGGATGACGAACAGCAAAGAAATCAAGATCAGAATCGCCCTGTGTTTGTATTGAATAGGTTAGTTTCATTGCCCCATTCGAGAGTGGTTGATAAAGCATCGTAGCGCGTCGGCCGGTCCGAAGAACGAAGACCCCGGATCGTCCTCCAATCTTCCGCGCTGAGCCCGATGCACCTCAACCGCATTCCATAGTGCCGCCGCGATCCTCCATCCCAGCTCAGGCCTGGATCGCGCCAAGATTTTGTCCATCGACCGTTTGGGAGCTCCGCATTTACCATGAAGACAGCACCTCCTCCTCCCCTGCCGACGGCGCATCCGTCTCCTCGTCCGGCAGCGGGTGCGTTGTGTTCGGCTCGAACGATCGGTCGAAGATGCCCATCGCTCCTGCTCACTGCACTTCGCTCTGGGATTTTGACGAGCCCACTATTTCTCTCCTCCTTAATTATTGACCCCACTTGTCACAGGTGAAATGTAATTCTTTAAGCTGTCGTTGAACTTTTGTAATCGCTGTTAAATGTAGTTAACAATAGGGAAACCGGGAGCGTTGATTAAGTTATGAAGGGTGGGGGGACGATGAGGCAGAACACTCATTCAACGGCCTGAGAAGGAATGTCGCAAGATGGAGAAAAGGGATTATCTGAGTAGGTTATGCGTGCGTGAAGGTCAGCTATACAACTAGGGTCGCGGACGTGTGTAGTGTAGCGTCTAAAGGAAGTGAACGAAACAATAAGCATAAGCAAGCCGTTCTGGATAAGAATAACATGAGTGTATGAGAGAAAGAGACAGAAAAACGAGTTAGGGCGAGTGTAAAGTTCATTATACAGCTAATCTCGCTGAGACGTGGTGTGTAGCATAGCGGTGTGTTGGGTAGAATAGTGGTTGTGTAGTGCAATATAATATGTCATCAAACTCAAAATGCTCAAATCTATACCATGGAAACCCTCGCCAAGACTCAAACCCCCGTTCCACAAAGCATAGCATTCGCCTCCGCTAGCTCCCCCTTTTCAAAAAAATCATGGAAGCATTCATTCAGGGCAAACATCCCCTCTTCCCCCGCAGCGTTATCCACCACCTCCGCCACGCCCTGCGCTACCGAGCCCACACCCAACGCCAACAAGGCCGGATCCTCATACCCTTCCGCCGTCTTGATTGTGGTGGTCGTGGCACTCTGCCCCAAAATCTCCCTAATCATCGCGCTCTCTGCCTCGCTGAGCGGATGCGCGTGCCCCTCGCCAAACAAATGCGCGCCTGACGAACCGGGGCTGGACAACGCCGACAGCTGCTCGATCGCGTCGTCGTACGGCGACGGCGGGAGGTCCGTCGTCAGCAGCGTATGCGGGAACTCAGTCGTGGTCGTTGAGCGGGATGAGAGCGGTGTCAAAAGCGGTGCCGTGGGGGGTTGGGACGGATACTTAGTCGTAAGGGACGTAAAGGAAGGGGTGTTCGGCTTGGCCGTAACTGGCGAGACGAGGTCCGCCGGCGTCAGTATGGCAGTTTTGCGCTTCCCTTGGGCCTTCTTGACGGGCTCCTTCTTCTTGACGACCTTCTCTTTAACGACCTTCTCCTTCGCGGGCTTCTTTTTCGGGGCGCCGCGCTTCGCCGGCTGTTTCGTTGTTACGTCCTTCGTCACCGCGGGCGGGCAGAGCTGCGAGCCCGTGGGAGACACCGAGGTCCTCACGACCCCCTCCAAGTTCCTCAGCCCGTTCTCGATCCCGCTGCAGACGTTGGGGTCGGTAAAGATGATCTCGTCGACGCCAAGGGCTCTTGCGATGTCGGCGGGCTTCATCCCCGGTCGGGCGCCGTGCTCCCAGGCCTTAACAGCGAGGTTGAAGTAGTAGTTAGGCGGCGTGATTAGGTGGGGTGGCGCAATGGGATTCTGCAGCCGGGGGTTTATGAGTGCATTTGGGCTTGCAACGGCGGGCGAGTATACCATGTGCGAGTGCATCGGGGTGGGGATGGCGTTGGGGTGGTGGGGGATGAGGTTCGCGTTGGGTTGCTGGCAGGCGTGCGGCTGATATTGCTGCGCGTAATACTGCGGAGGAGCGGGTGAGACTTGGAGACCCTGCTGCGGAGGTTGAGCATAAGCACCGGATTGCGGTCGCAGGTGTCGCTGATGAGCATAGATGGCGTTGGGCGACAGCCGTTGAGGTTGTTGTTGATGTTGATGAAGGTTAGGTCCCGAATGCGTTTGCTGGGATACTGGCTGCGGGAGCTGAACACCGGATAACAATTGCTCTTGCGGTGACCGCCGCTGAACATGGGCTCCGGATGGCAGTTGCTGGTAGTGTTGCTGCTGAGGAGAGACCCTGGATGGCATCGATTGCTGGTGCTGCTGGACGGGCATCCGCTGATTCTGACACACGCCAACGGTCGACGGATAGAACCCGGCCGCCGGACCCCCAGCCTTCAACCTCCTTTTCTCTTTCAGCATCCGCAGTGTCCTCTCCAGCGCCGTCCGGTAATCCCTCCCGAACTGCTCGCTCTTGGCCAAAGCGAAGGAATGGATCTTCAGCGAGAGCGCCATCGCCCTCGCATCGTCCGAGTCGGTCGGGTAGAACTCCCTGCGCCTGCAAACGAGCACCGCGGGTCAGCTACTGCGTCTAATGCGAGACAGCCGAAGAAGATACCTACACATAGTCCTTGAGCTTGATCGGGTTGACCTTCTGGTTCCTGTGCAGCTGCGGGGGTTGCAGGACGGGAAGGGAGATTGTGGGTTGAGAGCAGTACTGCATGGCGAGTCGTTGAGCGCCGTTGTGAGTCTTGTCAGCTCTGGGCAGGGCGATGTTTACGTCGAATCGACCGAGGGATTTCCGCTCGAGAGATTTACGTGACTGGCCCCGGCAGGTGGAGTTGGGGGAAGCGACGGCGGTGCCAGTGGGCCCTTTATCGGATCGAAGCGACACGAATACCGCGGGGCGATGAACTGGGTCTGCTCGTCAAGGATCGGCGTTCGTCAAAGTTTCGGAGATCAAAGTTTCCCGCCCACTGCTGGTCGCAATTCGCTGAAGTGTCCAGACGTGCGCCCCGCCGACGCTGCCCGTCGCCTCCGCCCCGCACTTATATCCCTCGCGCTCCTCCGCGATCCTGCCGCCCCCCAGCTCGCACTCGCATTCTCTCAACTGCCCGCATCGACTCCGTCCTCACTGCCGTCCCGCAACCGACAACACCACCACTTCCGCCACACCTCCTCCGCCACCCGCCCACGCAGCGCCATGTTCCTCCAAAGCATGGCCGCCAAGGTCCTGACGGGCCTCAACTACAAAATTAACTCGCCCGTGGCTGCATCGGGACTGCTAGTGCGATGTGTGGGACCTCGTCGCGCTCGCCTCGCGCTGACTGTCGTCCGATCGGCCGTCGCTTTTGCCATCCCCGCATGCTGGACGCTCAGGCTGCTCTGGAGTGACACGGTGAAGATAAATGGGAAGGCTGGCGAAGGGCCGCTGTTTAGGTTTTTCCCGGAGAGTGTGGACGGGCCGCATCACATGTCGGACTCCTACGCGCTTTCGCTGTTCTTTTATCTTGTGGTAAGTTTCTAGTAGCAGTCAATGCAAAGAGCGACAGTAGCGAGCTGTCTCTTTTCTAATACGCGAAACGCGATATTACTTAATGATATCGTTGCTTTCTTATGTCCTTCCCTACAAGTCTAATTTTAACCGATCCTCCCTCCTCCACAGCTCCTCATCCTCCACGACTCTCAACAAACCCGCACCCCCGCCCACATGCGCTCCCTTTCGCCCCTCACCCACCTGACGCTTTGGTGCCTCCACGCCTTTACCCTCACCATCTTGATCGCCTCCCTTCTCTCCGAGCTCCTCATCTTCACCAACGTCTCACCCTCCACCAGCACCACCACCACCACCACCTCGTCCACCCTTCCCATGGACTTGTGGGTCGGCCTCGCGGGCGTCGCTTGCGAGTTATTGCTAAGCCGGTGGACGACGCACTGGGTGCTTTTTGCAGTGGGTAGCGTCTGGACGGCGTATGTGGGCGGATGCATTCTTCTCGTCGGCGCGTTTACGCGTCGCCTTCCCGGTTTTGTAGCCGAGATCGTATCAAACGTCGCGCCGAGCCTGCTGGGCATAGCGTTGATCTTCGCGAGCTTCACGATCGTGTGGGCTGTCGAGAGAGTGCGGGAGATCACGTTCCCGAGCGGGCTAGTGTTGCCCGAGGGTAGGAAGGGTTTAACAGGGTTGTTGGACGGGGAGGATTGTGAGGATTTGTTGGAGGAGGATTGGTACTTCACAGAGACCGAGTACAGAAGGTGTGAGGTGACGAGGGTAGTGGAGGGGAAGGCGGATGGACGGGTCATGGTAGCGTTGTTGGAGGAGGATTGTGAGGCTTGAGTGGCTTTTAATGTGGGTTTCGTGGAATAGTTTGTATGAGCTCGCGGTTCCTGTCTGTACTGTAATTAATTACATATTCGTAGTTGGGGTGTCTCGGTAGCTTTGCATCTTCGTATATAAAATATTAATGAGTCTGAGAATGAATTCTGTTAGGTGTAGTTGCCTTCAATCATGGCCTAAGATGTGGGCAATAATGGAGTTCAGCATCAATTCAGTAATTCAACGTCGGCAATAAGGAACCGGGTAGGATGAACTTGGTTTTACTGATAATTAGTGCTAATATGGCAAAAAATACCACGAATGAATAACATGAATAAGCGTGCAAATCATACGCTCTAGGAGAACTTAAAAAAGAAATCGACAAATTACAGATGAATGTGATTAACGACGAGAACGGCCAATTCAGCAAGCGTCTCCTCGCAATTTCTACCCACGGCCCGCATCAAGCTGAAGTCTTCTAATCTTCCTTTGAAGGCCGCAAACCCTCCACGCTGGTCGTCTCCCGATCCTCCACAGCGTCATCCTCCACAAAGGAGGACGACGAAACACCGCCATCCCCGGCCGATCCCTTCTCGAGGTCGATCTCATTTAGATCCGTCTCGGCCAGTGTGGCGGCCGAGTTGCCGTCAAGCGCGGCTTGCGCTTCCCGGTCCGTCCTTTCCTTTTTCAGCCGAATTTGCTGGCGCACGAAGCTGTAGAACCACCAGAGATGGAGCGGATATCTTTGGAAAAAGCCAACATGATCAGTTCCTGTTCGAAGGAACATTTAGAGGTTCATGCTAAAATACTTACACAACGGCGCCCAACACCCAGAAAGCCTGATCCGGCCAGCTCGTGTGCAGCGTCCACACGAAGTAAACGTGGAACGCTATCCGAGTGATAAAGAACGTGATCCCAAAGCCCGCGTCGAACCTTAGCCGCTTCCATACGTGGCCGACCGACAGGAAGACGGTTGGGAGCTCCAAGATGCCGGCGATCAAAAATGCGCCGGGAACGGAGAAAACGATTGTGAAGAGCACAATGACGGAGTACAGAGCGTGGTGGACCCATCCCGTGATGCAGTCGAACGCGCCGCGGTAGAAGAAAAAGCCGATAAAGGCGTCGGACCACAGGTATGTGATGAAGTACGTCCTATCCAAGCCATCAGACAACTCAACCAAGGCATGCGAACAACTTAAGACGCTTACGCGAGCGCAACGGCCAACGGCGAATCCAGCAGCTCAATCTGCGAGATGTCGGCCCCATGTATGGCGTACTGCACGATGAACGGTATGGACCCCGCGGCCATGACGCTGGACGACGTCAGGGTGAGGATCCAGCCGCGCTGGGTCTCGGTGTGGAACAGGCGCGGGCAGAGCCGGACCGCGCCGAAGAAAAGGATGGCGTTGAGCGCGAGGCCGAGGATGAGGGAGGCTATACAACGAGAAACGGCGATTATTGCAGACCAGATTTAGAGAGAGGTTTGGCGAGAAGGAAAGGGAGATGTAATCACGCACCATAGAAGTAAGGATCCAGCAAGCGTGTCCAGTCCAGTGACGGCATTATTTGAGCAACTTAGAGGCTTTGATTGTTGACGGAGCGTGTCGAGTAGCGGTATGCGACGTAGTCTTCCAGGTACGGAGATCGGCGCGGAGTCGGAGTGAGGCGTGTTGATATGACGATCTTGATGTTGGTGGTCCAGCAGCGAGTAACTTGGAGCTTGCGGGGTTCTGAAGGATAATGCGACGTGGGTCTCGTACAGAGGGCGTGACGGCAAAGAGGTCGTTCGTATCTTTGGGGCCCCGCTGGGGGTGTGGGGGCTGGAGTGGTTGATGGGAGGTCGAATCAAAGCAATGACGATATGACGTTGAGCCCGGCCGTGGAAGTCCGAGTCAGCGGACTTACCGCGAATTTTTTTTGGGGCATCGTCGTCATCAGGATAACGCGAAGTGCACAAATTTTTTTTTTTCTTTTTAGCACAGTCGAAGGCTGAACCGGTTTTTTACTGCTAATCGCCACCATTTACATTGCCATTAACTGTTACAGTAAAAACAGCCCAGTTGGTTGTATGCACTAAAACATGATTCTTCGATTGAAAGAAATCTCCAGGAGGCTGGCACGCAACCAGCATGAGAACTTCTCACCTGCTGGGAGGTAGAAGGAAATGAGAATAAATGGAGTGTTAATGGTGATTCGGATTCGCTGCCACAAGACTGAAGATCACATTCGCAAGTTTAATTTTGCAGATGTCATTTCGTTTTATACATACTTACAATGACAAAGTTTGTATCATCGGCTCCTGCGCCGCTGGCCTTCCAATGTCTTTCCAGCTTGATTGAGGTTGTTAAATAGACAACCCACCTTAAATTGTCCTTCAAGCTTCTTGTTTGTCGCTTTGAATCATAAGTTGTATCTCTATCTCTGTTTACTTGTCAGCCTCATACGTGCATATGTACTCTTTATCAATCGCAATGAGGGGAAGAAGTAAGATTTATGTAGGGAAGAAAATAAAAAAAAAAATTGGGAGAGGAAATAGTAATTCAAGTTTGAGTTTCATCGCTATTTAACTCTTACCACCCACCACCTTGTCACCAAAAGAAAAAAGACCTTATATGGTGGAAGATGAAAATTTCATACAAAACTCTGCAAGGAGCAACAACACAGAGGGCCGCTAAGTTGCTTAAATTGATTCGATTCCGTAATTTCGCGACCGCACAGAATACAAATTGACAATGCCATAGAACCGAGAATGCAAGCGGAGAGAAACTAAATGCCAGCACAGATGAACTGTACTAGCGCTTCCTACAATCATGAGGCCTTACTGTTTCTTCCCTATCTCGCCTATAGGGCGGCACCAATACGCACACCTCCAACCCCGGACTTTCTTCGCCTAAGGCCCAAAAAGAGCGCCCCTCGCGTACGGGTGATGTCTCCCCATCTGGCCTTGTCCATTCATCAATCCCTGCGCGTAAACATGCCCATGCTGCCCATACGTAGCTGTTTTAGTGGGGAGTGCCACCAAAAGAACCAAAAAGGCGGCGGAGGACTCACCATAAACTGCATCGTATGCGCATCCTTAAGCGCGGCCGCGTGATGATACGGCGTCGTCGTAAGCATCTCGTTGGGCGGCATGCTGCCACGGCTTAATTGCGTCGGCGCATCCACGACCCTCGATTGCCCGGCTGGTCCTCGCGGCTGCATGATCTTGAAACGGACCTGCTGTTGTGGTTGCTGCTGGTGCCGGTGCGTGTCGACGAACTTGCCGGGGTGTAACGACGCCCCGGCGCCAGCTGTGGGCGCGACGAGGGTTGATGATGGGTAAGGGATAACGTAAATCGGGAGGGAGGAGTCGGAGGACGGCGTGCGTTCGGCCGCTCGCGCGACCTCCAACGCTGAGCGCGGGTTGTGACCTTGGGCCAAGTCGATAGCGGCGTGATGTCCGCGTATGGAATCCCGAGCATAGGCAAGCTCGAACCCCGTCCTCCTCCCGTCATGTCCAAGATCTATCCCTCTCCTCCCCTCCCCACTCTCCACGCTCCTCCTGCCCATCGAACCCCTCCCGTCTTCCCTCTCAACCTTCACCCTCGTCGAGGAGCCCTCGCTGTCCACAGACGCGCCCCTCCCCGTCCACCCGCATCGCAACTCCGCGGGTAGGTAAAACCGCACGCCCGTCGTTAGCTTTAGGTGCTTGGACCTCACGAGCCCGCGCAGGACGCCGTCGTCGATGGCGTCCTTCAGCGCGCCCGCGGCATCGGCGTGCCGCAGGAGCGTGAGGGCGTCGTTCAAGTGGCGCACGATTAGGAGGAGGAGTTCACCCGGCTCCGGGGGTCGCTTTTTTCCACGGCGCGTCGGGGGTTTGCAGGCCTGGTGAATGGACAGAAGGTTAATTAATGCTGTTCAACGGACAAATGAGCGCTCGGGCTAAGTGAAGACGGTCTGCAGCTTCGCGCTTCGCGCTCGCTACCAAAAAACGAAACCTTTCTTTAGGAGGCCAATTTCCCCGCATATGTTACTTACATGGTCCAGAATCCACTTGACCGCGTGCCCGGCTCCCAGCTCCTCGAACGACAGGAAACCTGGCTGCCTCTTTCCCCCTATGGGCCGTGGCGTTCCCAGATCAAAGACCTTCCCAATGAAGAGGTACCTCGCCCTGTCGGGATGGCAGCCCTTGATCCCCACTATCACGCTATTAAACGCCTCGTCAAACTGGCTCACGCACTCCTTCAGGTACCGCTGGAAGGACCAGGTTGCGGCCTGCGCGGACGGTCGCCGGGTTTCTAGGCGGGAGGTCGCTTGATTGTAAAGGAGCGTGAGGACGGGGTGGTTATTGAGGTCCATTTCCTGGACACCCGCGCGTGAGGGGTCGTTGTTGAGTTGGGTATGAGGATCTTGGGTGCGTGTGTGTTTGCGTGGTGGGCGGAGGGGAAGATCGAACCGAATTTCAAAGGCGCCAGCCGTCGATTCGGGCCGCGAAGTCCTCTCTGGCCGTCTATGATCCGACCGCCCGCGTGTGCGCTTTGCGCTCCTCGGCAGCGTCGGCACCCCGGGGAGACGTGTGATAGGTGCGCGGTGTGATGCCGCGGACGTCGAAGGTGGGAAGTACCAAACGGGCTCCGCGGACGATGGTATGAGCTCTTGGTCGCTCTCGTTGGACGCCGAAAAGAATCGGATTGAAAAGGAGCGAGGGACTGGTTGTGGTTTTGAGGGGCAGCCGGCCGAGCGATGATGCCGATGAACAAAGATTTCCGCCCTTTAACTGCTCTTTTGTTGACCGGCTGGCCTCGAACCCGCCCGGTGACTCACTCAGTCGGGCAACCCGCGGGTCCAGGCAGACTTCTCTTTGGTGTGACTTTGACGCATGGGATCTCATCGGAGTCAGAAATGTAAGCCCGGGGAGCGTGGAAATCAAGCCGGCCGAGGCGCCGTGCGGCGCACTCCGGCGACGAGCGATCGTTGGTCGAATGGCTCCGCTTGATTTGCTTTCCCAATCAATGAGAACACGTAAATCTGCCTTGCCGTTCCTCGCGCCCCAATTGGATGACGAAATGCCGCGACGGTTCCACTCTTCCCAAACAATGAATCCGCCGTAAATCCGGATATGAGCCGCCCCGACGCTTGACAATGGACGGCGCCGTCATCCATATGAGCCCTCCAGCAAAAAAGAACCACCTGGTCGACGAAGTATGACACATTACTGGTTCCGGTGCGTGCATGCGTGGAGTATGAGTATGCATGCGTGGTAAATACACCCAGTCGAGGCTTGCCACGCCATCGCGACTCCAACGTGGTCACTGAGCAAAAATCAATCCCAGGCATGAGGGTTAATGACAAAGCAAATGGTAGATGCAGAATGGTTATCACGATACTTACTCACACAACACGTCACCATAAGAATGGCACGTCTTTACAGATTTTCCGTAGGTCGGCATGCCGCGTAAGGTACGGAATGATATCGCGCCTAGGTTCAAGCCTATAAACACTATTGCCTGCGGCAGTCCTACCTTCGTGTGTGCCCTCGCTTGCCCAATATACGCGCTTATTCAGGACAGCATGCATGTCGACCGCGTCTTGTTCAAGCCTGGGAACGCGGTGTTGCTGAGATCAACGAAGGCTGATGTGTGCTCCGTTCAATGTTTGAACAACGCCGATGAAGCTGAACCACGTCAGCGAGGGGGATAAAAAATAGATAACGGACTACTCCAAAGTCGGGCTGGCAGTGCCGGAACAAAATTACAGTTGGGTAACTCAGCGGTCGTCAAACTCTGCACTTCAAGCAAGCTGCCAATGTCGACTCCGGCCACACGCACGTTCTCGTCGATCGTGAAGGAGTTCGCCTCATCCGAGATGTCGGTCTCCGTCACGGTTGCCACCGAGCGGAAGCGCGCCAGCGCGGTGTCCAAAGCCGAAAGCCAAAGGATTTTACGGGAGACCAGGTCGACCGTGAGGCGAATGCAGGCGCGAGACTGCTGCTCATCGCTCCCGTCGTCGTCTTCATTATCCACTGGACGGGATTCCGGACCCTTGACGCCGACGTCGACCCGGAAGTCGTCGGTGGCCGTTGCGGTCAAGATCGAGTCTCCTTCCGACGCGACTGAGCCGGCCACGGCATTTCCTGTGGGTGGCATCACGCCCGTGAAGCTGGAGGCGGTCGTGGATGAGGAGGTTTTCACGCTCAGGCGGTCGGCGAGAAAGCGGAAGGGTTCGACGGTGGAAGAAAAGGCCGGGGACGAGAATGATGCTGACTTCAAAGACGAGGACGACGATGTTCAGGACCTCATACTTCCGAAATCGCTGAAAAAGAAGCGGAATCGGACGAAGAGCTACGCGCCGCCGGAAATGTATGCGCACTTGAACCCGCTCCCGGACTCGTTGGCCGACGGACTCATTGTCATGATCGTCGGGATCAATCCGGGGGTGCAAACGGCGTTGGCGGGTCATGCGTGAGTATAACTTGTTTCTCGGTGCTTGTGTATTAATTGTGCTGGCGACTAAGCTTTGCAAACCCTGGTAATAAGTTCTGGAAGCTGATGCACACATCGGGGCTGACGGATCGGAAGCTCGACTGCAGTTCGGACAAGAGATTGCCGGAGCTTTACTCGCTGGGCATTACGAATTTGGTCAGCCGGCCGACATCGCAGGTATTGCTTTGGGGCGTTAAATCGTTTTCACTGGTAGACTCACAATGTCGATAGGCTGGCGAGCTTTCCCATGAGGAGCAAGTTGCGGCAACGGCGGAGTTGGAGGCGAAGGTAGCGCGGCACAGGCCCGAAGCCGTGTTTCTCGTTGGCAAGTCGATTTGGGAGAAAGTCTTCTGTTATCGGCACGGAAGGCTGATGAAGAAGGAGGACTTTAAGTTGGGCTGGCAAGATGAGCGCATGGGGTTGGACAATGTCAAGAGGGGAGGTGGCGACTTCGCGGAAGGGTTGACTGACGATTTGACGGCAAATGAGGTTAGAGACCTTTGGCGGCAGGCTTCTCGCTTACACCTCTTTTTCTTAGTGGGAAGGCGCTAGGATTTTCGTCGCTGTTTCGACGTCGGGGTTGAACGCCGCATACTCAATGCAGCAGCAAATGGACAATTGGAACATTTTGGGGCGGTGGGTTCAACGTAGGCGAAAGGAAAGAGGAGAGGCCAGCCCGAAGACGAATGCGGTTATGTAGAAAGGCTTGGAGTCACCCGTTTACTCACTTGGATGTTATAAAAGCCACTCTTTTCCTGGATTAGTCAGGAGGCGTCCTTTCTGCACGTGTTTTGAAGAATGTGCTACATGTGACGGAGATGTATTTTCCTCCTGTTGCAAATAACACTCGCATTTAAAAGAGGGACCAGTTTTTGAACGATCTTTTGAAGACATGCAGACCATAAGAGCAGCAACAAGTACGCATCCGAATACCTCGTTTTAAATCAACAAAAGAAACTCGCACTAAAGAAATGATGAAGTGGACGTGGAAGTGATTGCCACCATTTAGCAAGACACAATCTCATTGATTTATCGCATTCCAAACCCAAAGATAAGAGTCCGACCACGACCAGCTCGCCGTTGTCGTCGATGACGGCCAAACCAGCTGGCCGGACCCACAGCTGCACGCCAGCGAGGCGTGTCGTTGGCAATCTGCGGAGTGTAACTGGCTGGTGCTGTGCTCGAAATGTTTGACCACTGAAAACAGCCAGCCCGCTCGAACTTTTCATTCGCCGCCCGCAGAGACCTCGCAAAGAACGGAGCAGATCCCCGTCCGACACCTGAACCCCCCGCGTACCACCGACCCCTGAGAGCTGAGAGGTCTTCCCACCACCCGGCGTCCGCTCACTTACTCCGTTGAGAGGTTCGTTGGGTCGGGCCGTCGTCGAGTCGGACACCCGTCGGAGCGCTTGGTCGTTGGTCGCGACGCCGCCGCTGGAGGGGACGGACGTTGCTGATTTTGCCGCCGCATCGATCTCGCGGGTCCAACGGCTGTCTGGGAGTGGATTTGGAGGCTGCCGACGGAGGGATGTCTCCCGGGAGGCCCTGGTGCCGCGAGACAGCGTCGGCCTTTGAAAAAATGCCAAGCAAGCGTTTGGTCGACCACGACGGGAGATCGAGAAGGACCTCTTCCCCGCATGGATAACCGCGGACGACTCCTGCATGGCCTTTGTCTGACCTGCATCTTTTTTTATATCGATAGAAAATGATCACCATCGGAGTTATCGCACTCGCCATGGCTTCTCATGCCATGGCCCAGTCTTGCCAGGGTATTCCCGATGGGAACATTGTCTGCTCTGGTTCGGCGAACAACACTTTCCAGATATGCGCTGGTGGAGGTAAGATGGCATTTTGCAACCACTTTATTTCCTTCTTGCATCGTGTTTATCATTATGTCGCGATTGCTAACTTGAAATGACCAGCCGCTCAACCGGGGATCCAGACCTGTGCGGCACCGCTCGTTTGCTGCGGTAACTCCTGCGTTAGCTCTTCCACCGCGTCTTGTTATCCCCCCATTACGTCGAGCTGCGCGGGTGTTGCGGATTACAAGACCGTTTGCACATCCCTTAACACGTTCAACTACTGTCTGGGCGGGAGTGCGTATCTTTGTCGTTTAACGCTTGCTACCATAACTTAATCGATCTTCGTCTTCTGCTAGAGTTGTACGCGTCGACGCCGAACCAATCCTGCGCCCCGGGGACGGTTTGCTGCGCCAACTCCGGGCTCTGCGACTACCCGTCAAACTGCATGAGCCAGGTGTCGAACCCGGTGGTCGCGAGCCCGTCCGTCTCGCCTTCGGTCGCTGCGACCGCCAACATCGCCCAGGGGTCGTGCGCCGGCGTCGCGGACTACAAGACGACCTGCATTAGCTCGAACACCTTCAACTACTGCCTTGGAGGAGGTAATGTCCTTTTGCAGGCTTATCAGTCTTCGTCCGTGATTTCATCGCCGCATATTTCGCAGGTTTCTACCCGGGCTCCGGTCCCCAGCCTTGCCCCTCCGGCACGGTCTGCTGCGCCAATAGCGGTCTGTGCGACTGGGCTTCCAACTGCAAGGCGACCGCTCCTGGCCCGTCAGGGTCGCCTGCTCCTTCCGGCAGCTCGGTCTACGTCCAGCCCCAGACCTCGTGCCAGGGTGTCTCGGACGGCGGTATCGTCTGCTCCGGCGGTGGGACCTACAACGTCTGCCAGGGCCAAAGTATGTACTTGTGCCCTCGATTTGTACTCTTTCCGGTTCTTCATGTAACGCCGCATGTTTCCGCCCTTTACAGAGGTCATCGCGTCGAACATGCCCTGCGCTCCCGGCACCGTCTGCTGCTCGACCACCAACCGCTGTGACTTTGCCTCGAACTGCCCGGCCGCTGGCATCTACCCAGGTGCTGTCGCGCCCTCCGCCCCCGTCTCGACCGGCTCGTGCGCGAACGTCCCCAACGGCTTCAAGATTTGCTCTGCTGACCAATGGTCCATCTTCACGTGCATGAACGGCTGTAAGTTTTTGACGATATTCGTACTTGTCATGTGTCATGCTGATTTGTCTACAAAGATATCACGTCGACCGAGACCTGCCTGTACGGCAACAAGTGCTGCCCCGGCACCACCACCTGCGCTGCTCCCGGCTCGTGCGGCGCCACCACCTACACCAATGGCAACCCCTGCAGCGGTTTGTCACCCAACACGGTCGTCTGCTCGAACAAGAACACGTTTGTCATTTGCGACCAGACTGGGTGGCCCGCTGCTGGGTCTATCACTTGCCAGGCGGGGCTTTTCTGGTACGTTCTCCTCGCCCCAATGTCTTCCGACAGCTCTAACATGTCTTGTTGTTAAAAGCTGCCAAAGCAAGCAGCGTTGCGACTGGGCCACCAACTGCTAAGCATTTAGGGGTATCTTCAGGTCGGAGCACATAAAAAGAGTTCTGAGTTAGACATTTATATCAGACTCTTACCTGTTTAATTAATCAACGTTCCGAACTGCCAGTCTTCATTATTTATTTCCCAACTCTCTCTTGCCCCTACTTGTATGATTTAACTGTTTCATAAGGGTTGTTCCGGGTACATAGATGCTACTTGTGTTTCTGTCACCTAAAAAACATCCTCCAAATTCTCCGTCCCTTCGCTTGGTTTTGATAATTTTCGTTTTCTTAATTTGGTTTTTTCTTTCCGTGGTGTCAACAGCAGCGGGGTTGGATTTGCAAATGGGTAACGGCTCATTCGTTTTTAGCTTAAGAAAATCGTATTTAAATAATTGTTCTTTGCTTGAGCGTTAAGGCGCGTTTCGTCCCGATGCGCCCAGCGTCCCCTCCACTATTAGTTCATCACCCCGGAAGTCATCCGAAAGAGACAGACAACTTCCCGAGACAATATGGGCAAATAACAACCCAGCAAGCGACAGATCTTGCAACCATAACGACTTCGGACAATCATTCCTTCTTAACCCTCTTCTTATCGATCCTCGGAGCGACAACCGATACCATCCAATCCGCCCTGACCTCGCACACAACCTCACCCTCCTCGTCCTTGATCGTCGACAGCACCTCGACCACGTCGGCCTCTTCAGGGAAAACCCCACCCTTCGGCTCTGGAATGCTCGTCTCGGCCGTCAGAACGCCCCTCGCCTTCTTCCTGTAGATCCCCTCCAACCTCACGGGTATCCCCCTCCACCTTTTGCCTCCGTCCCCTTCCATTTCCTCTAGCATGGACACCATCGCGGCCCCGCCGACGGCCTCGCCCATGTTTATCAACGCGGCCGCATGGGCGGAACCGAAGGGGTTCGAGATCGAACGGCGTAACCGCATGCGGCCCTTGCAGGTTCCGGGCGTAAGGTGCGTCAGCCGGAGCGGGATCGAGCCCGTGTAGGGGCTTGAAAACGAGACGAGGAAGGAGAATATCCAGGCGCCGATTAGCGGGATGGCGTGCAGGGTTTTAAACTGAAGAATCAATCAGTATTTTTATCCAACCCACGGCAGACAATAACTCACCCAGAAGTAGATATTGGTGGCCTTGGCGCGACGAGTGGGTTTGACGGCCTTCGTCGAGGAAGCCGAGGGCGCCGATTTGGGGACGGCGGCCGTCGCGCCGACGGCGGGGAGGGTAGAGACCGGGGCCGGGGCGGCTTGGGCGTTCGTCTGCTTCGCTTTGGCCATTATCGTGGACGTTGAAGTCAAAAGATCTGTGTCCATTTCGCAAATGGGATTCAACACGTTGGCGTTGCGGGAGCACGCCAGGAAGGAGCTCGTCGATCTGCTCGACTCGGTAAGCAGTTCTGTTATGCATTTATTCTGGATCGTCTTGAGCCACTCCAATCGAATTTGGTAGAATTACTTCGTTAACGATTTATCGTCAGGTTCGGGGACGGAAAGGCTTGATCATCGACCCGTCATTGAGTAGTCCTCTTAGCTTGGTGGCAGAATTCTCGTTGCTGAAGGTGTGTTCATGGAATTCATTCGAGCTTTTTTTTTGGAGTGAACTAAAAAAACATTTATATGAAGGAACATGGCGTTGAGAAGATATACCACCTCTCCGAGGATCGGCCTGACACGGACTCGAAAAGCTTAATTTATATATGTCGGCCAAAGATTGGGTGCGCAAAGCTTATTGCATGTACGCATCGCTTCCTTATCCTGGCGTCATTTCATACTGTTGCAGCGATTTTTAACCTTCTCTTCAGCACACATGAAACAACACCAGTCGAAGTCAGGCGCAAAGATTGAGTATTCTGTCTTCTTCGTTCCGCGGCGAACTCTCGTGTGCGAGCGCGTGCTTGAGGAGGAGGGCGTCTACGGGGATGTGACCGTCGGCGAGTTCCATTTGGACATCATCCCGTTGGAAGAAGACTTCTTGTCGTTGGAGCTAGGGAATGCTTTTCGAGAACTCTTCTTGGTAAGGTGCAAGTGCAACTACTTGGTGTATTTATTCAAACGGGCAGGATGGCGACACATCGGCCGTGTACAATGTGGCGATGGCGATAATGAAGCTTCAGGCGATCTTCGGCATCGTGCCGCGGATAATTGGAAAGGGCAAATGCGCAAAGGTACCCACGATGACGTCAAACCGTTTGCTTACTTCTGCACTTAAGCTCCTCTGCGATCTTGTCATCCGAATGCGCAGAGAACTTTCCATCGGCGAGGGCGCGAACGCCCAATTCCCGACATCAAGCCAAATCGACTCCATCGTCATCCTCGACCGCACTGTCGACCTCATCACACCCATGTGCACGCAGCTGACTTACGAGGGCCTTGTTGACGAGGTCTTCGGGATCAGTAGCAGTAAGCATCGTCCCTCGTATGGAGGAGAGCTTAACTTTTATAATTAAGCCTTTATCGAACTCGATGCCGTCCTCGCCGCCAATACGATGATCAACCCCAACCCGAACTCAGCGCCGATAACCGGAAGCGGCGCCCGGCCAAAGAAGGTGCCGCTGAACGGGAGCGATAAGCTGTACGCTCAGTTGCGGGATCTGAACTTCGCGGTCGTCGGCGGGGTGTTAAACCAGGTTGCGAGAAGGATCCAGGGCGATATTGAGGAGCGGCATCAGGCCAAGACGGTGACTCAGATCAAGGACTTTATCGGCAAGCTGAGTGGGCTAGAATCGGAGCGGGCGTCGCTGAAGCTTCGTGAGTACTAGCATTGCGTTGCCTGGCGGTGTGTTAACTTTTTGGCAACAGACACAACCCTAGCAGAACAAATTACGAAATTTACCCTCGACCAAGACTTCAACAAAATGCTTGAAGTTCAGCAGAGTACGCATTTTGTGCTCGTAGCCTTTGATCGTAACTTCTGAATGCAGACTTCGTTGCTGGCACCGTCCTCGACGCCCACATCGACTACCTCGACGAGCTGACCAACAAGCAGTCCCCCCTCCTCCAAACCCTACGCCTCCTCTCCCTCTATTCCCTCGTAAACGGCGGCCTCAAGCAGAAGCAGTACGACTCGATCAGGCGCGAGATCACCCAGACCTACGGGTTCGATCACCTCGTTACGTTCCAAAATCTTGCGCGCGTCGGGCTTCTGACGCCCGCGTCGGCCGCTCGGAACGCGTATCCCTCAACTCGGAGGTTGCTGAGGTTGATTGTGGATGATGTGGATGAGCATCGGCCGAATGATGTCAGTTATGTGTACAGCGGGTATGCGCCTGTCAGTGTCAGGCTTGTGCAGGCGACCGCCGGGACGCCGGGGGGTGCGAGGAGGACAACGTCAACGACGACGACGGCTGGTGGTGGCGCGGGGACGCCGGCGGGCTCACCGACAATTTCAAATAAGGGTTTAGTTGGGAAGCCGGGGAACGGGGGTGCGGCATCCACGTTTGTTGGGTGGAAGGGGAGTGAGGAGGTGCTGGCGATGTTACCGGGAGGGCCGTCCTTTGAGGAGACGCAAAAGGTGCCGGAGGCGACGCTGCTGTCTGCTCGTAGGTATTCTGTTGTTTGATCGCTTCACTCACGCGAAATTAAAGGAAACCCTGGTATTAAAACGACGTTGGTCGTATTTCTGGGTGGTTGCACATCAACGGAAGCCTCGGCGCTACGGTTCCTCTCGAAGCAGGATGATGGTGAGTCGGTTATCCCCTGCCAGACCTCGCCTGATATCCGTCGTGTAGGTAACCGGGAATACGTTGTATTAACAACAAATACGATCACTGGATCTAGTCTCGTGGAGTCGCTCCTATCGAAGATGGGAAAGCCATCAAGATAGTGAAGATGGTGGCCTTTGCATCTATGTTCAACATTTGCATGCCTTTGCATCGCAGCGTTGAAATTCTGCTACGAGAACGAAAATAATAAAGTAGAAAACAAGAAACAGAAATGAATCTATAATACAGGGAGGAACTAATTACAGGTCAATTGTAAACCACTCATACAAGCAAATCAATGACAATATTACTATAATGAGCATCAATGTCTTTAATTACGAAATATGCGCTCTACGGCGGTGCAACCGTTGTCATATTTACTCCAGATTCCCCGACACCATTATATCCGAGCTCGTCGGACGTGTATATGTCGAATATATTTGGACAATGTGCTTTCATCACCTGTGGAAGGAACGAGTATTAGAATGTTGAAGTAGTTGAAGAGGGTCCGAACCTGCACAAGCACTGTGTTATCCTCAAAGACAATACCAAACTTTGACTTCCCGGTCATTTTGTCCTTGTCCTTCTCCTCTAGCTCTACCTTCCTATGCCACCAATGCAGTCCAATGCTCCTAACACGGCAAAGGTGAGCAGTTGTCCAAAACAGGTCTCTACCAAAAGCGTTTTGTACCTTCTTGATAGCTCCGCCATGAAATCGCAATTCTTTCGCCAATCTCTAAACAAAATAGTTCGATTTTCAAACTGCACCGGGTAAAATCGGTCCGGAGGGGCAACGCCGAGACCGCTGCATTCGGACTCGGGTTTCTTCCCCTCCGGCTGACATAGGTTCCAATACGTCCTCGAGACCATTCTAGGCCCGTTTCTGGAACAGGTGAGATCCCGGCCGAGGAATCGAAGTTGGAAAACAAACCTTGCCCAGATGTGGCCCTCGAAGCCGGCCACGAACTCCTCCATCAGCCGCCACATAAATATATCTTTCTTCGGAAACGACATAAACGCGTTGTTATACCAGGTCGGGTCCTGCTTTGCGATAGACCTCCCAATCCCACCCACGGGGTTCACCGAGATAATGTCGAGGTCCAGGTACACCCCGCCGTGCTCGTACAGCACGCCCATACGGAATGCGTTGCCCAGGTTCTGATACACCCACGACGAGTTCTTGTACTTCCCTAACGTCCACCAGCTGTCCAGTGGCGTATTTTTCATGTACCTATACCAGTCGATCTCCTGTATGTCGAACCTTGAGGGTTTGCTCGCCAAACCCGATTTCACCATCCACGGGTGTAAGGTCTTCTTCAGCTTCTCTGCGCTTTTAGCGAAAAGGATAATCGTGTGGTTCGGGTTCTGCCTCGCGGCCGACTCGAGCGAGCAGAGGTACCGCGGCGTGGCCAGCTCCTCGTTGTAGTGAATGAAGTGAATCCGTTTCGGTATCTCCTCCCTCTTTTCCTCCGGCACGGGGTCCAAACCCGGCCCGATGAACCTTGTCCCCGGCTTCAAACCCGCCATAATGAATTCTTGGCAACCCGCGTCATGACTATGCTCCGCGATCCCCTCCGCCACCTCCTCCGCGTCCTCCTTTGCGGCAGGGTCATTCGCCGCCGCCGCGGCCGCAGGCATTACGTTCTCCGCCTTCTTCGCCGCAATCTCGGCCACGTCCGGCGGATGCGCCTCCGGGTGAGGGACCGCGACGGCGGCCTTGTCGTCAACGGGCTTGATGTAGACCTTCCCGTCCTCATGGCCATGCGATGGCGGCTTCTTCCCGACCTCTCCCAACGCGACCCCGCCCTCCGTGTCCTTCTCCGGCGCCAGAACCCCACCCATGACGACGTCCTTCTTTGGAACAGGATCGGCGACAAAAGGAGGAGGTGGCGGCGGATTAGGGCTGAGCGGCGGCGGCGGCACGTTGAGCTCGGGCCCATACGGTGCACCGTGCACATCGGTCTTGAAGCATTGGTAGACGAAGAAGAAGGTGGCGCCTGCGAGCGCGAGGGAGAGTGTCGAGAGGAGCCGTGAGCGGAAGGATTGGCGAACGCAGAGGCAGAAGAGCGGCACGATTCGGGGGGGCCCGTGGGAGTGCGCATGCTGGCCGCCATGGCCACCATGATTATGACTGCATCGCGGTGGTATCGCCCCGTACTTGCGGCCGTCGTCGTCCTTAGATTTCATTGAAAAATCCAAGTCGAATTGTGCACTTTGGTATTCGCATCATGTCTAAAGCCGTAAACAAAGTGAGCGTTTGTACTAGTTGCAACAATATGCAAGATGGACTTGGATATGCTGGATGCAAAGTCTGCAGGTATTGGAGATGGCGAAGTGGATACAAGGGGATGAGTATATGTTATCCACTACGATGAGGCAGGGCAGTAGGGATGTGGAAACACTATAACACTTAGAATAAAAAGTAAAATCAAATTCAACGATAGGAGTCACATCAAAGAAAGAGCTCAATTAAGCAACCAAATTAGTCTCAATGGAAGCGCCATAACAACCATTAAGAAGTGAATCCACGAATTTTCGATGATTCTCAGCACACTTCCTCCGCACCGAAATTGTTTTGGACGTCGCCGTCGGCATGTACTCGTCGTGATAATTAATGACAACGGCGTCGTCGTCTTTATCAGCGTCATCAACGTTGGCAACCTCCTTCGCGTTCCTGCCACCGCCTTCCCTCCCGTAAGACACAAAGCCCTTCGGCCTCGTCCCTAAGGCAGGAGGTGTAAGATGTGGCCTTCGGTTGCTCTGTCGTCTGCAGAGGCCGCTGTTGCGACAAAGGGACTTCTTTCGTGCGAAGGCGGCCTCTTGCCGCGGCGACTTCAACCTCAACTCTTTAACTGCCCTCGCCACCTTCGCCTTCGTGACTTCGACTTCGGAGCCTTCGGTCCCTGGACCGTCTCCTGCGGGGACCTATGTTGCGACTTATGCTGCGGTTGCTGCTATGGCGGTGCTCGGCGGGGCCGGCTTTGTTCTTCGAAAATTCGTCCGACAGGCACCATAGTAAGCCTAGTGTGTCGACTCGCCCCCCTCGGAGGCTTTCTTCGTCCGGCACCTTCTTCGCGTCGGCCTCCTTCTTTGGCGCCCGCATCAGTCTTTCCCGTCGGCCTTCTTTCGCAACGGCCTCCGCCTTCGTCGCGCGCTCCTTCGAGTGCGGGCAATCCTCCAACACATCTGCCAGAGCCGTGCGGTCTCGGAGAGTTTTACGTGAGTATCTCTCTTGTTGCTGGGCTTCAAGCGCTTGCCGTCCGATAAATTTATAGCTTAACAAGAGAATGAGCAGATTTACTTGGCCAAACAAAACGGTAAGCAAGTCTCCATTAGCTTGATAGCCCTCGCTGTTTCTGATGTAATCCGTTACTATCTTCGGATGGAATGCGCCGCTAACCTCCTTCTCCCGCAGCAGATCCCGGACTTCAAGGCGATTAGCGTCGGCCTTCTGCATCTCCAACGCCACGCATCAGGTCACCGTCCACGTCCACGAACCCAGTACGTAGACACAGCGAGGGTGCGCTTCCAAGCACGCTAATGGCAGCCTTTCGTCGTCTGGCAACGTCTAGTTTGGACATCCGATAATGCTGACGGGTCAGGAAGGTAAATCAGTATTCATGAAGCTGAATGCGAGTTGCGATGCGCGCCTCAAGCTAAAGTTGATCTGGGCTAAGTGTTATGCTCGTATCACCAAAAAGGAACATGCAGTTTATTACGGCAGCACGGTGTTAAGCTTCAAATCATTAAAATCTAGATACAAATAAAATAGGGGGGAACATCATCCGAGACCCGACACCCCCAACCCAATTGTCTGCGATGACGATGACGGCGTTCCCGTAACAGCGGTCAAGATCCTCTGCAACATGTCCTTCATCACAGGCTTGCTGATCACGTCGTCGAATTGTTGGCTTAGCGCAAAGGTCTGCTCGTAAGCCGTCACCGCAACGATCGGCGTCGTATCGTTTATATTCTTTGTCGACTTGATCATCCGGGCTGCGGTCTCACCGTCGACTATAGGAAGTCTTAGCAAAACGCTCCAACATATCGCTCCAACTTACCAATTGGCATCCGCAAATCCATGAAGATAACGTCGAATTTAACCTGCCCCATAGCGCACCGCAGAGCTTCGGCGCCGTTCCGGACCACGACACACCGGCAGCCCATCCTATTTAACATAGCCTCCAAGATCTTACAAGCGACAGGATTATCGTCGGCGATGAGCACCCCGATTGGCCGCGGCATTGCTGGGACGCCTCTAGGATAGGATTGGGAGGGCAGATCGGAGTTGACGCTTGGACGATGCTGCTGCTTTCGTAACGCCTGCTTCGCTGACCGCAGGTACGAAGCAGCGCTGTCCGCATCGATTTCGGAAGACTGGCTCGACGATGTTGTAACTGTCGCAGCGGAGGTAGAAACGCTAATGCTTGATGTTGAGGGTTTCGAGGCTGTGAGGACAGCCGCTGGTGCAGATGGGGTGGGTGAGAGGGGTGTTGGGGCTCCGCCAAAGCTTTGGCTCCGTAGGCGAGACGGCAGGGAATTGCGCCTCTTAGCGTCATCGAGCAGATGCGCTTTAGAAACCTTGATAATCGACTCCGGAACTGTTCCAATATTGGAGGGCGGAGGAGGAGCTGCAATCGGGGCCGATGATGCCAAAGGCATTGGCGGTGGGGTAATAGGCGTTATAAGGTGAGTTGGAGGCATCGCCTCGCTCATGCTAAGGTTTCGGGATCTTCCTTTCGGCACGGAAAGGGTAGGGATCGAAGGCGGACTCGGAGTTGCGGACCGCAACTGCTCCATGGAGACGAAGTCGGATCGAAGCCGCCTAACGAGATCCTTATTGGCCTTTTCGAGTAAGGGAAGGTTTTTGTAGACGAACTCGCCAAAGTCTGCACCACCGGCCTCGGAGTCATCCAACTCGAACTCAACCGGCTTAGGCCCGTGACTAGCAACTCCCGACGAGCTTGATTCGTCTTCCGCTGGCCCGCTTTTCGCTTCCCCGTTCAGTGATCGCCGCGACAAGCTCTCGTCCCTTTCCCTCTCTTCGTCGCCATCACCACCATTCTCGGTCGACGCCGCTCCTCTATCATCAAAGTAATCGGTATCCTCTTCGTTCGCGGGTTTAGGAACGAAGGACGGTTCCATGCTTTGAAGGCCGTCCCATTGCACATCCGCAAAAACAGGATGTGCCTTAACCTCCTCTGCGCCATTATGACCCAGACGACGTTCCACATCGGTACACATAAGTTTTTCCATTAAATCCCGTGCTTCCGGAGTCATCTCGACAATTTCCTCGTCCTCGTGCCAATCAATATTACGGGCAAGGATGTTTTCGAAAACCTCCGAAGGTGTAGGAGCGTGAAATGGCGGAATACCGTACAGGAACTCGTAGAAGATGACTCCTAGTGCCCACTTGCAAAGATGTCAATCCCCTAAATCAACAATACGATGCAATGATCAAAAAAATAATTAACACATACCCAATCCACGCCGGCCTCCTGACCAAGTCCTAGAATTGACTCAGGGGCTAAGTAGTCTGGCGTGCCAGCAAACTGCTTCCGATCCTCAACATTCAGTTGCTGCTCAACCAACCGTCCCCCGACCGTCGGAGGCGTAAGGCTCCCATCTATCGATCCCGTTGACACGGTCGATGCAATAGAACTTCTCCGACTATGCTGTTTACTGATGTGCATATGGTCCGAAACCTTCAACGGCGTGGCTGGCGACGATGCGGACGGTACTATGGGTGAGATGCTAACATGAGGAGCCATCGCTGATAGCGCAGCCGATGCAGATAGATTGATTGACGGGGGTGTATCTTCCGCTATGCCGAGAATCGGAGTCGAAGGTACAGAATTCGTCAGGGCTGAGGACGGATTCCCACCGGGCCATTGCTCCAACATTCCTCCTTTTGCTCGGCGACCAAGAAAGCCTTGGCGTGACAGCCCGAAGTCAATAAGCTTGACGTGTCCGTTTTGATCGATCAGCAAGTTGTCTGGTTTTAAGTCCCTAAAGAAAGTAAGTACAAACTTGTTTCGCGTCAGCAAGTTACCTATGAATAATCCCTTTCGAGTGCAGAAATTGGAGACCGAGAACAACTTCACAGATATACTGCTTTGCCCATTTCTCATCAAGCTGGCCCATTGCTTTAATTAAAGCAGCACAATCTCCTCCGTTAAGATACTCCATGACAAGATACAAATTGTCCCTGCTCTGAAAACTGAAGTAGAGCTTTACGACGAACGGCGAATCTAGTTGACTCAAGATCATCCTTTCGGCCCGGATGTTTGTGACTTGATTCTTTGCAATCATATCCGACTTCCGGAGGACCTTAATTGCGTAATAATCCCCAGTTATTCTCTTCTTAGCCAGATACACTGAACCAAATGCTCCTTTGCTAATTGGTTTGATGATCTCGAAATCTTTGATAGAAGGAACGGAGCGAGTGAGGATTGTTGTTGAAGGAAACGCGGGTGTAAGCGCCGATAGGGAGTCTGAGACCCCGCCGAGATTTGGAAGCGAGTTGCCAAACGAAGATGACGGATGCGCCGAATTTGGAAATGAGCTAAGGCTGGGCGACATTCCTGCCGATAATGGAACCGACGTAAGACCAATACCGTCACCGGAACCTGAAGAATGGCTTGACGGAATTCCAGCAATCGAGTTCATCGACGATGAGAAAAACGAGCTGAACTTTGCGCCGGCGCTTGATTTAGGCGACACGCCCAGGCTGGGAGACTGGATTCGATCAACGTCCAACACCTTGTTTTGGCTGACAATAACCCGTGGAGGCCTGGTGCCCTTTTTAGTCGCCTTGGTCGACGTCTCTCCCACACCAGAGGCACTTGCCGAATTCCCAACGCCAGCTTTGCCGTCTTCACCACCCTTTATTTGCTTCGACTTCTTCTTCTTCTTCTTCTTCTCCGGCGAAGGCGTTTTAACCTTATTCGTCGACTCCGAGGTGGTACCAATAACTGGAAGAGAGGGCATTTTTGTTTGGGTCGATGGTGAGCGGCCGAGGTGGTCGATCGGTAACGAATCCGGCGGGAGAGTTTTAGTGATCACGGGTATTGATGCTACAACTTGCGGTGGGTTAGCGGGCTCGGCAACATCCGGAGAGCTGGTTCCGGAGGCACTCGATTGAGTCTTGTCATCGACAGAGGACGAACTCTTTTGGTGCTCTGAGTTCGGGCTTATCACGTCCGACAGCATTCCGCCGAGTACGCCAGTGTGAATAGCGATCGCAAGCTTAACGTCCTCCTCCCGCATTGTCATCTCGGAGTAAGTTAACACAGTGGTCTTCATATTGTTGACCTTTTCCATTTTAGAAATCAGCAGAGATTCCACTGTGATATGGTTAGTAGGATTGCAGTAAAATTTCTTTACCATCAGTGCCAAGTTGAAAAATCGATAACCCTAACGCAAGAACGGCATTATCTGCAGTAGACGGCGTCGTAGCTTCTTTCCCTTGCCCAATCGCGGCAGCCTGGACGAGTGAGCTTGGGGGATAAAATTCGGACTCCATCGGACAGCGCCAGCCCACAAGGCGAAGGATTCTCCCGCTCGCAACGCTCTGTCTTCGAGAGGAAGAGCCCGACGACGGAGAATCCACGCTGTTCCTCCGCCCTGGCTCACACTCAACGACTCTCCGGAGCGGATTTGCAGAAGTCTGAGGCTCTGATACCATTCTAACATCAGCGCTCTCCCTCCTCGATCCGCTCCACGATGCAGGCGACCCCGTCGTGCTCAGCGGCGAAGACTTCAATGCTTCACTGGGTCGACGCTTCATTACAGGGCTTTCCAGGGAATCTGCAGAATTTTGACGCAAGAACTGGAAGCCCGTGTTCGAAACAGGCGTCTGGCATTCAACAGTTGCGCCAGGAAGCTCGCCATTAGAAATCGTTGGACTACCCGGAACGACGCCAAATTCAAGCCGTGAGGTGCTGATGTTCTCCATCTTGACACTCGCCAAAGCCGCCCGCACTGGAGCTGGGTCTACACCCATAGTTAAAGCACCGTCCTCCCGCGATTCGTGAATTTCCTCCATCTTCATATTGTCTGCGACATCAGCAGCCGATTGAGGAATCGGGATACAAATTGTGTCCTCAATCACTTCCGAGATGTTGCGCGACATTCCCAATAACCGTTCCAGATAAGCAAGATACAATCGATGTTGTTCGTCGTTGTGCGGCATAGAAGCACCTGAGACAAAATTAATAAATAGGCCAGCCTCCAAAACTGACCCAAGGAAGATCTGCGATTTGCCTTCGATCTACCCATCAGATCGACTTTCTCTTGCTCAATCTCCCCTTCCAGCGTCACGAGCTTTGCTTTGCACTCAGCTCTCTTTTCCCTGAGGGCTTCGTTGATGAGCTGAATTTCCATTTCCGCACGGTGGACCTCGCTGCAGCGCTCGCTGTGCTCTTCGAACATAACTGCTGGAACTTGTCTTTCGCAAATATGGCACAAGACGAGGTCTGTTGACGGCAGTGGCAAAGCGTCGTTGTGAGCCGGCGAAGTCGCACTGGGCGGCTCCACTGTCACGGTGGGAGACGCAACGGGAAGAAGACTTGTAGCAGGCAGCAATGAAGAATTCGAAGTTTCGGCAGATAATGGGTCTAAAGCCATAGACGGCCCCTCTGAGGCAATTACGAAATTAGCCAATCAAAAGCTTCTTTGAGGTGCCTACCCTGTTTCTCCTCGACGTCGTTATTTTCACTTCCGTACTCGTCTTCGTCATCACTGTCGGTTATTTCCTCATCACTCGTGGTTTCGTCTTCCTCCACATCGTCCCACTCGTTCCCAACCCTCGCGATCGGACGAGTCACCCAGACAGTACTCCGCTTTTGTCCAGTGGTGCGATCATACATAAGCATGCCCTATATTGTCAAAAATGCATTCAATCAAGCGTCAACAAACCTTGCCTTCCATCCAGAGCCACCTTCCATCTGCCCTCTTGGCCCTGTAATTCACCTCCATGGTCACCCTCTCATCCGCTAGCAATGCCGCGATAGCATCCTTGAACACAGTTGCTTGTGAGCTCCCAACCGGAAGAAAAGGCAACGACGGCGCCGCCGCTCCCGCTTCGGCCGGAGGCCAAGCTGGTACATCCGCACCTGTAGCTATACACGCGGAAGACTCATAACCAAAAACCGCCTTAACGGTAGGAGAGATGTAAAGAATCCTTCCGTCCAAAGCGATCTCGATCATAATATTCATCTCCTGCCCCTCGTCCGCAGCGGCCTTGAACTCTTGGTGCGTGAGGTTTTCCGGGTCAGTGGGCGATTGGTGGTGATGCCGGCTTTGTCGTGACTGGGACCTTTCCCGTTGGCCCGACTGCGACCTTTCTCTACTTAACCCCGACTTGGCCGACTCATTAGATGGAAGTCGAACCGGGGGAGATGGTTGATCCGGGGAGGTATGGTTGAACACCTGAACTTGATCAACTCGGAACTTCCTCCGCGACCTCCTCAGCGTCCTCCCGCTACCATCGACAGCGAGACCGTTTCGGCTGCTATTCGAACCCGACCGCTTTAACCCCGGGGTGCCGTCAACCCCTGAGCCGTCCTCGTCCTCGCCTCCGTCCGAACTCTCCACGCCAAAGCCCGAAATCTCAGAATCCCTTCTCGTAAGCCGCCCACCTCCCGCCTTCCCCCAACTGCCAGGCCCCGCGC
>JADGJL010000248.1:0-28994 GCA_027600665.1 Irineochytrium annulatum | reverse complement strand
CCCCTTTTTTTTTTAAACCACAACCCGGCATACGCCATCGCTCAGTGGGTGGTGGGGTCGGTTATGTTTATAATACACAGGGTTCATAAGCTGGAACAATAACACCAAAAAAAAAAAAAAAAGAACGGGTTGGCGCAGTCAGAACAAAATTGCCTACTTCATGGTTGAAAGGGCCACAAGAATGTCACTCGCAGCATGACTACATCTGCGAGAGATAACGACGTTGGCATTCAAAGCATGTACGAGTATTAAGCTTTAGTCCAGCGGTTTGATTCCAGTCGAGACTTCACGCATCCAAAGACGCTTCAGCAAGGCTGTTGATTCAGCCTAGTCAAGCACCCACTCCCCCTCCCCCTCCCATCCGCAGAAGTGAATCTTCGAATTCCCCACCCTGCGCCAACACTATAAAGGCCTGGGGGATGCGCAGGTCAGCAGTAGGTCGTGGCAAACACACCTCCTCAAGGAGCTTTCGTTGGAAGTCCATGGTGGTCCCAGGAGCGAGTTCGTCTTTTCACGAGCACAAAGTTTGACAACTTTCATGCATTATTACTGCTGGTACTGATTTATCGTCGTACTTCTTTCCGAGTTACTGCTCCTTTTTTTTTAAGGATAAGCTTTCATCATCTTGAACAATGCGCAAGATAAGTCCAGCCAGCGTTCTCATTGATGCGGGCGAACGATCACGACTACGCAACCAACTGCAGAATATCCGTTTTCTCGATCTTCCTGTTCTAAGTCCATGTCAAATTCGGAGATTCATCAAGCATGTACCCTCCTTGAAGCTGCTTACCTGGCATCTGCGTCACAGGCGAGCTGTTAAAAAATACTTGACTGACAAGCCACTGAGTATACGCTTAAGTTTATTAGCGCTGCGAACGAACTCCGATCGAAACCTTTTTTGTTTTTATTTTTTTGTTCTCACAGGCCCGCTCTTGACCACAACGTGACATTCGTTCTATTAAGGCGGCACCTCCCCATTAAATCTCGTTCTAATCTCAAATTGCACATGCTTCCTAAGCGCGTCCGCCCTCGCGAACGTACTGGGACACCACTGGCACCGGTGCGGCCTCTCGCTGCTGTGCCGCGCCCTAACATGCCGTAAAAGATCGTGCCTGCGTCTGAACGCAAGACCGCAGCCCGCGTTGCATGCAAAGGAGCGTGACTCGGAGTGCGAGACTGCGTGCGACGCGAGGTGGGAGCGGCGCGTGAAGACCTTAGGGCAGGACGGGTGCGGGCAAGGGAGGAGCGGTCGGCGGAAGGGGGAGCAGGTGTTCGTGGTGCCGGCGCTGTCAGTTGGCGGTGACGGGGAGCCGCGGGAGTCGCCGGAGTCGAGGTCGACGTCGCCCGCTTCGTCGTCGACGGACGAGGTTGTCGCAGAGTCGGCGGAGCGGGAGCGAGGGTGTGGTCGCGCGATCTGGTGGGATGGCTTAGGGTACGCGAGGAGATGCGATGGGGCTTGCGGTGTCGATAGTAGCAGGGTAACGCGCTCGGGCGGCATGACGGGTCTAAGAGCCAGGCGCGGGTGCTCGCGATGCAACGTGGGTGGCAGCGGGACGGGGAAGGGGTGCATAGTAGGCGGTGGAAAAGCGATGACCGAGCGATATTGCGGCTCCAGTGGGCCGGCCAGGCTCAGGAGATGCGAGAGCGGAGGTAGCTTGACCCCGCTTGAGGAGTCGGCCTCAGTCGGCATTGGCTGTCGCGGCGGCGGATTCTGCAATGTCGGCTGGTAGATCATGACGAGGGCTGGATCTGTGAGGGGTGGGCGCGATGAGGTGTGTCGAAGACACGGCGGCGTGGTTGGCATGTAGGTGGATGGGCTCAGTTTCATGCAGGTCCTTGAGGCGAGAGGCTAATGTTAAAGCCGCCCCTGCCGCCATCTCCAGTGTCCAGCCATCATGAGGCTTCAGGAGCGGTGGCTAGGGCTGCGTCGCGGTGGGCGTGAGCCATCGCATCGCGGCCCCACTGGTGGCCGTCCCTGAAGTGGAAGTGGACCGGCAGAAATTCGGGACGAAGTGATCAGCAGTGGTGATGCTGCCATCGCCAACTCCAGCCTACACCCTCATCACCCCCGCCAACGCCAACCTCCTCTGCCCCATCTGCCTCTCCCTACTCCGAGACCCTCTCACCCTCGCGCCGTGCGGCCACACCTTCTGCTCGTCGTGCCTAACGGCCGCGTTCGAGTCCACGGGACGCCGCTGTCCGCTCGACCGCATCCGGCCCACGCACCCGAGCGTGCCGTGCGTTGTGCTCAGGAACCTTATTCGTGAGCTCGACTGCCGGTGTTGCATCGGCAAGAAAGAGAGCGAAGAGTGTGGCTGGACTGGGTCGCTGGCGGATCATCGGGTGCATCTGAGCGTTGCGCACGGGATGGAGGAGGAGGAGCGGAGGGTGGATGACAGAGCTGCTGTTACTGGAGCAGATGGTGTTGCGGACGCCGGGAATGCTGCATCTGAGGCCGTTCCGGCGACAACTACGTCCACAACACCGGATCTTGACACACCGCAGGTTGACATGCGTGAATGCCCATACTGTGGGGAGGAGTTGGCGACAGATTCGGAGCTCGAGGCGCACGTTAGCACCGTGTGTCCGGAGTTTGTCATCCCATGTAGTCACGCAAGGTTTGGATGCACGTGGACCGGCGGCCGGTGTGAGCTGCCGGCGCATATGACTTCTTGCGCTTACGAGGTGGGAATGCTTATATGTCTCTTTGTGGCATATTGGTAGCTTTAAAAGTGCTAAACGCTGCCTCACAGTCAATATCCCCTTTTCTCCGACTCTTCGACCAGCAAACCCAGATGATCGCCTCCCTCCGCGACGAGCTGACAGAATTCGAGGACGCGTCCGTCCGTGAGCGGGAAGACCTCGCTATAGAGAACGACTCGCTCCGGAGGCACGTGGGACTACTTACGGACGAGCTCGCGCTTCGGAGAGGTGGCGCTGACGTGGCGGTTCCAGCTTTATTGCCACCGGCGGAGACCGCAATCAGTCTACAGCCGGGGTCCCTCCACCTTCGCTCGGAGCTCGACACCGTCGCTAGCGAGTTGTCGTCGCTCCGGTCGCTCGTGACGCAGCAAAAGGAGAGTGACACGCGTCGGGAGCGCGCGATGGAGGAGCGCATTCTGGCCAGGGTCGGTTCCTTTGCCGTGGCACCGGCGGGCGGCGGTAGCGCGGAGGAAGATGCGCGGTCGCTTCGGGCGGAGGTGAAGGCGCTCCGGGAAGAGATGGCAGGTGTGGTGTCTTTTTGCAAGACGCTTCAGGCGCAGCTAGCGTTTTTTCTGACGAAGGATGGGGCGTCGGGCGCGAAGGCGGGGATTGCCAAAAGGCCTGGTAGTGCTGGGGTCGCGGGTGCACCACCGGCGAACGGTGCGACGGAGGTAAAGAGAAGGACGCCGTCGGTCACGTCTGCCACATCGGATGATGAGGGCGGGGAATCGCCCGCGTCGCATATAAGCTCGGGAAGGAACAAGCTGTAATATGTTTAGCTGTGATTACAGCACGCTATGAGCACGCGATATTGCTCTGAGTCACGATAATCTTCCGTTGTTCACTCCATTTGTGAATGAATCGTTAAAGTATTGCCGAGTTTACTTAGAATACGTCACGTAAATACTTTGGTCTATCACGCGCGCGACTGATTCCGCGTTGCATCTGTGTTTCATGGAGGGTGAGGAGTTCGGAAAAGACAGGGCATCCCTCGGGAGCAGACGGGACGGTGACGGGCGGCGACGGCGTCACATGCATTTCGCGAGGGAGGAGGCCATCACTTTCCCCCGTGTACGTCACAGCTTCGGCACCTCTCATAAACGGCGAAATCTCGCTTGATTTTTCGTTTGAATTTCACATCCATCTTCACATCCGACTCGCCATGTCCATCCCATCAGCCCAGTTCGTCGCTGAGGAGCAGCGCATCTTCCAGGACCAGGTCGCCCAGGTCAAGCAGTGGTGGCAGTCGGACCGCTTCAAGCTCGTAACGCGCCCATACACCGCAGAGGATGGTGCGTGGACTGCTTGCTTTTCACTTTTCTGCGCTTTGATTGGGGATGGAGGTGGACGTTGGCGGTCGACCGACCCCTGCCGGGATCGAATCTGGGCGCGACCCCCCAACGTCGCGCTGGAGTTGGGATGATGACAACGAGCCTCGCCTTCTTTTGCGACGTGTGGTGTCTTACGGATACATGAACAGTCGTCAGCAAGCGGGGCACACTCAACATCGAGTACCCCTCGAACGCGCAGGCAAAGAAGCTTTGGTCCGTCTTGAAGAACCACCACGCCAACAAGACGGCCTCGAGGACGTACGGCGCGCTTGACCCGATCCAGGTCGCGCAGATGGGCAAATACCTGGACACCATTTACGTGTCGGGCTGGCAGTGCTCGTCCACCGCGTCAACGTCGAACGAGCCTGGCCCGGATCTTGCTGACTACCCCATGGTGAGTGTGACTTTTCAATGTTTAGCGATCTTTTGCTGACGATATTATCACAGGACACCGTCCCGAACAAGGTGGAGCACCTGTTCATGGCCCAATGCTTCCACGACCGCAAGCAGCGCGAGGACCGCCTCAACATGACCCTTGAGCAGCGCGCTAAGACCCCTTACACCGACTTCCTCCGCCCGATCATCGCCGACGCCGACACCGGCCACGGCGGCATCACGGCCACCATGAAGCTTGCCAAGATGTTTGTCGAGCGCGGCGCCGCGGGTGTCCACGTCGAGGACCAGATGGCCGGCACCAAGAAGTGCGGCCACATGGCGGGTAAGGTGCTCGTTCCCGTCCAGGAGCACATCAACAGGCTCGTGGCCATCCGCCTGCAGCTCGACATCATGGGGTGCGAGAACGTAGTCGTCGCGAGGACGGACGCCGAGGCCGCTACGCTCATCACCTCCAACATCGACCGGAGGGATCACCCTTTTATCATCGGGTGCACTAACCCCTCCCTCCGCCCGCTCGCCGAGGTCATGGACGCCGCCCAGGCCGCCGGCAAGCTCGGCGCTGCGCTCGCCAAGGTCGAGGACGACTGGATCGCCTCCGCGGGTCTGAAGCTGTACAGTGCTGCCGTGGCCGAGGCCCTCCTGTCCTCCACCAACCCCCGCAAGGAGGCACTTGCTAAGGAGTTCGAGTCGCGCGCCGCCACCATGTCGAACCCGGAGGCGCGCAAGCTCGCTAAAAGCATGGGCGTCGACCCTTTTTGGGACTGGGACTCCCCCCGTGTGCGTGAGGGCTACTTCCGCTACGAAGGCGGCACCAAGGCTTGCGTGGCGCGTGCGTGCGCGTACGCGAGCTACGCCGACCTGCTGTGGATGGAGACCAAGTACCCATACTACAGCCAGGCTAAGGAGTTCGCGGAGGGGGTGCTGGCGCAGCACCCGAACATTATGCTCGCGTACAATCTGAGCCCGTCGTTCAACTGGGATGCCGCCAAGATGTCGGACCAGCAGATCCGGACGTTCATTGATGACCTTGGCAGGCTGGGCTTTGTGTGGCAATTCATCACTCGTAAGTCTCCGTTGTGCATTGCTTTGAGATACAACTTCTTACATTTGTTGGGCTTTTTGCAGTTGCCGGCTTCCACTCAGATGCGCTTATCAGCGACCTGTTCGCGCGCGACTACGCGCAGCGAGGTATGCTCGCGTACGTTGAGGGCATTCAGCGCCAGGAGAGGAACAACGGCGTTGAGACCCTCTCGCATCAGAAGTGGTCGGGTGCGGAGTATTACGACAACTTGAGTGAGTTTCATCTGCTTCTTACCACTTTTTGGCTGGCGCTAATGTTTGTTGCATCGCGACTTGCAGTCAAGACCGTCCAGGGTGGTGTTGCCTCAACCGCTGCGATGGGTAAGGGTGTTACGGAGTCGCAGTTCTCGTCGAAGCTGTAACGGATTGGACACGATGTCGATCCCCTCATGCTTGCTTATTTTATTCTATTTTCTTTTGATTAGTTGTTGATTTCGATTTCGCTTTCGATATCATTTCACTTTGATGCTATTTTGTTTCGTTTGCAACTTCCGTGGTTCCTCTTCTCTTCACTTATGTATTGATCTTCCTCTGGATTCCTGAGTGCCCAAATTGCGCAACACCATTAGCTAACATGCCCTTAAACGCCTATTCTTGCGGCAGCCATTAGTTTAGAGGCTTTAGAGCCTGTATTCAATGGTCACGCTCTGTCAAACTCTCAATAAAAATTGCTATTACACGCTACTGCGTTTTTACCCGTAGCGCCACCAATGATGGCGACAAAGATAAAGTCAGGATAAAAAGGAGAATTTGCAGTGGGAATAAGCCTTGTCAAAAACCTGCGGTGGTTAGTAACCTTGTTTGTCGAGAGTAATTTCAAATGGGGAGATGGCGCGGTCACCTCGGCCACTTCCGTCACCGCGGGGTTGCGCCGCTGACAACCCCCTGCCGATTCCTTGAAACTTTAGGTCGAGTTCCGAAGACGGACCGAAGCAAAGGTCCACGCCTGTCCAAAGCCTTTACGGCGACGCCGCACGACGTTGTCTCTGTCCCCCAACTGTCGCCATCGTCCATCGATGTCCTCTCCTTCCTGTAAGGCCGCGGCGGCCGCGGTTGGAGCGCCCTCATCGTCCACACGCACCCGTTGTGGATCAAGGCCCCCACCAGCATTGCCATCATGCACCCGCTCCCCCTACCCGCATCTTCGGCACCCGCATCGGCATCCGCACTCGTCCTCTCTTCTCCCACGACCCTGCCGCGAATCACCAGCACCTTCACATCCTCGCCGTCGCCACCCATCCCCCACCACCACCTCCACCTTCCGCGTCATCCCCACCGCATCCACGCTCTTACTCATCCTCTCGATCGCGGTGCTGTCCATGCCCGCTTCTGTAAACGCGGACACGCCCGCGGCCGTCATTCCAAACTTCACTTGCGCGCTGGACGACGATTGCTCGACTTTTACGAAGAGGCTGCCGAAGACGGATGATACGAGCGGCAGTGGAGGGTATTTGTGCATAACGAGCCAGTGCACTTACGTTGTTACCGCTGGTGAGTTGGGCGGAGCGTTCTAAATGTGTGGAGTACACCGAGAAGACAGTCGCGAAGGACGTGGGAGATGACACGAGATTGAAGGAGGAGGAATAAGTTCAGGCATTTGGGGATTACAGTTTCGGGTCGAGGAGGATTAAGGCGTCGCTAATGTTTTAATTTTATGGTTTATGGAAAAAAAGGTGAAGTATGTTCAAGAGAAACGGATTGCTCTCAATACTACTGGGTGACGCGGGAGGTGGCTAAGGGTCTTTCTCTCGCTGCCATCGTTGGCGAAGCCACCGCCGCCTCTTACAACTCCACCCCCGCCTACCTTAAATCCCTCTGCAACCCTGGCGCCTGCACCATCGCCTCCTCCTGTTCCTCCACCTCCGACCCACTTTTCTCTTCCAACAACCCACTCTTGACGCCCGACTACGAACCCGGTGTTGCGTGCTGCACCGGCGGGCCGATCGCGGGTACGTGCGCTAACTTGGGCAACGCGCTCAAGACGTGCGGGCTCGAGGGGTCATGCCAGGCCTCGGGGGACGTAAACGACGTGAACCAGTACTGCGTCCCCATTGATCAGAAGGCGAATCAATGGGTCGGGATCGTTATCACGCTGATCGGGGCCGGGATGTTGAACGTTGGGCTAAACCTGCAGAAGTTAGCCCTGAGGAAGAGGCACGAGAAGACGCAGGAGAGGAAACTGGAAAGGAGGATGAAGATCATACAGCGACTAGCTGCCGTTAGGCTCCCGAGCTTCCTGCACAAGAACGGGAGCGTTAGGAGCAGGACGCCGAGTTTCACGAACCTGTTCAGGCATCAGAGGGAGAACGGGGAGGCTGCTGGCGCCGCAGCGGCGTCGGCAGGCGCGGGGATGGTGAGGGCTGAGACGCACACGCACTCGAATGCTGGGAGGTCGAGGTCATCGACGCCTGTGGAAGAGGACTCGGCCGCCGCGGTGACGGTCGCTGGGGGGAACACCAACAGTAGCAACCCGCGGAGGCCGCAGGTGCCGGCGCACATAGCCGTCCTTGGCGGGAACGGCACGGGATCTGGCGCGGGCACGGCGGACGAGGACTTCGAAGCGACCCAGCACCTCCGCTTCCACAATCGGTCGTCACTGCCGCGGTTTCTCTCCCGCGGGTCCATTCGGGGCAATCACGGCGGGGTCGCTGGGGACGTCACGCACCAATTTGGGATTGACCTGCCGAGACCTACGTTGAGGATCTTAAACAGAAATACAATCGCTGCGACGGTTACGAGGGAGGATGGGACGACGGAGAACATATCGATCCCGGCGGCAAAGGAGGACCAACTCGAATTTCAAAAGAATTTGAACTTTGGGACGCTAGTGAAGAACCCCGTATGTATTCATTTCTTACTTTTGGGCCTCGAGCGTAATTCTGATTCGTTATGCAATGATTAGATTTGGGTGTTGGGGTTCTTGATATTCACGTTTAGTAACGTAATGAACTTCATCGCGCTCCAATTTGCGCCGCAGTCGCTCGTAGCGCCTCTCGGATCCATTTCGCTGGTCGTGAACGTGGTTCTGGCACCCATTATCAACAAGGAGAAATGGACGTGGAGGGATATCGTCGGCGTCGTCCTTATTGTTGCTGGTTCGTCAATGACGGTCGTCTTTGCGGGTGTGGCCGGAAAGGGTAAGTTTGAGTATTACGTCAATGTAATTGATGTTTTGTTAATCGGACAATGCTTTATTAGACTTTCAAATCTGCGTCCTTCTCGCGCTCTTCCGCCGTATACCAACGATCATCTTTTTGACCGTTACGATTGGGTTGGCGCTCTTTGTTTTCCTCCTTATTTGCTTCATCGAGAAGAACCTGGATTTGAACAACGATGGCCCGGCCGTGACGCGGACCGTCCACCCGCCCGCAAATCGCGAGTCGGTCTTGGCGTGGACTTCAAAGATGTCGTCCAAGGCTTACCACCTGCCCGGCAACATCGTCCGCCGCGCGTCAGATGTACTCCATGGGAAGAACGCCACCTCGTCACGGCAGAACACAGAGTCGGGGGAGCCGACGGAGATGAGCGAGGTTGTCCACGTCGTCGTCGACGACGAGGGCCAGCCCGTGAAGGCTGCGCCCCCAACAAAGGAGACTTCGGAAATCACGGACGCCTCGAACGCGACCCTGGCTCCTCCGCCAGCCGGTGCGGGCACCGTTGCCGCCCTCTCATCCGGGTCGTCCCTCACGATTCACCAAGAGGAGCACGAGGACGATGCGCGACCCGTTGCTACAGAAGAGGCAGAAGTCATCGTCGATGGCGTCCCTACTGTACGCCGGCCAAGCGCCGCGACGTCTGACGCGGACAACGGCACGTCGGGATCAGGCCAATTTCTTGTCGTCGCGGCGCCGAAAGTGCCGCCGCAGCCATCCACCTCCCTCTCACCTCCGATGCAGCAGGGCTCCTCATCCTCCCTCACCGTCCCGAGTCCGTCACCGCCAAGCGAGATCACTCCGTCAGAGAACGGCGACGATCACCCAATGGGATCAACCGTCATCGGCCTTGAGGAGGCCCTGGCGGAGCCCGATCTCGTCCCGAAGCCGACGATGGGACAGCGGATGTACAAGATCCTTCCGCGGCCGATGAAGAGGGCCGTGGACTGGTGGCAGCGGATCGACATCATCCCGAGGATCGAAAATAAAATTCCGACGGATTCTACGGCCGTCAGGATCGTGCTGCCATTTTCTTATGCAACCTTGGGTGGGCTTATGGCGACATTGACCGTCTTATTTGCCAAGTCTACGATTCATCTGCTGAGTGAGAGTATATTCCAAGGGTTTGATCAGTACAACAATATCTACTCCTGGGTTATCACGGCAGTTACTTTTATCACGGCCGTTAGCCAGGTGATATTCCTTGCTCTTTGCGAATGTTCGTGGTGTTAGATACTAACCTTACCAAACACAGATTTACTGGATTAATATGGGCCTCCAGCGGTACGATGCCTTGCTCCAGGTGCCCGTTTTCTACGTCATCTGGACCGTCTTCGACGTCGTCGGCGGCGGCGTCTACTTCCAGGAGTTTGACGGCTTTAACGCCAGGCAGTTCGGCCTTTTCTTCCTCAGCGTCGCCATTATCTTCGTCGGCGTCGGGATCTTAGGCGACAGGCTTAAGAAAGCCGAGGGGCACACTTAAGCGCTCAAGGGTGAGCCGTTGTGGGGATCTGGTGGGATATGTCAGTAGCTGTGGTATTTCTTTCGTGAGGGGGTTCGTGTTCTTTGCTGCATTGTCTCCAAATAATACCTGCGTATCTCTGGTGGTTCTTTTTTAGTTTCTACCTTGTCTGCTTTCTGTGAATAGATAGGGTTTAATTAATCTTTCTTCTTACATAGATGGGACGTTGTCTTTTTTTTTTGTTTACGTATCCCATGGTCACTATGATTAGTTTACTACATTCGGATACCGCTGCACCTCTTCCCCGACGGCATGCCTGTTTTTTAATTTTCGAGCCAAAGCAAGAGGCATTTAGTTTCTTAATCTTACACTTCCTTTTTACTTGTTTCTTTTATCTCAGCGCAAGTTTGGCGTTGTCAGAGTCAAATGACCCCTACCGTCACTATTTCCCTTCCCGTTCTCCATCTCCGCACTTCTTGTTTGATACTTACCACATTGGCTTGCCTCAGTTTTGCTTCCTGCTTTCCCTTGCACGTTCGTTAGTAGTTAGCATATTTCCTTTGCTCCCTTCAGACTCATTCCTTGTGTCTACGTCTTTGGCCCGCCGAACAAGATATGTACCAGATCGTCAGCAACTATGTTGAAAACTTTTGATAAGTCAAACTGCTGGCTACTACAAGAAAACCTCTTCAATTTGGATTTGGATAAGGACCTGTGATTTCAGCATGGCTGCATTCTTCCTGAGGTTCCTAAATGGACACTTGGAACATTTGCCAGCAGATCTGAGACTTCGAGCATTTTTCGCTGTTCACACTTAATTAATACAATGGGTAAGGGAACAGCGCATGCGTCCGTGGCTCACCACCTTCTTCTCCAGAGGACGAGGCGCTTGAGGCTTCGATTCAGAACGTGCTGGACCAGTCGTCCCTGAGATGGATCTTTGTCGGTGGAAAGGGAGGTGTCGGCAAGACCACAACGAGGTTCGTCACCGGAGTTTGTGAACCGTGGACTGACGACGAGTGATCCTGCAGCTGCTCGCTTGCCGTCCAGCTCTCGAAGGTCCGGGAGTCTGTCCTCCTGATCTCGACCGACCCTGCACACAACTTATCAGGTGAGGAGGATTTGGGCGAGGATGAACGTCACAGATAAGGGGACTCACTGTGGAGCCTACGTATCGTTACGCGGTTATGATCATTAGATGCCTTCAGCCAGAAGTTTTCAAAGACTCCCACCCTTGTCAATGGATTCACCAACCTCTATGCCATGGTGGGACGCTTTCCCTTTGAGAGAGAAGTCCTTGATCGCTCGCAGCTTACTATTTGTTATCGATTGCATAGGAAATTGACCCAAATAGCAGCATGCAGGAAATGCTCGAGAATTGTAAGGACATTGAGTGTTTTTCCTTATGTAGAGGCTAATTTTGTTCTTGAACATCAGCGCAAGATCCTGGACTTCAGTCGAACTTCCAAGGTGCGCAATGCGCTCGTGTTGTGTGCCGACTGTGTCGAGCTAACGGTCATCTTCTTAGAGCTGGCATTCGCCATCCCCGGTGTCGACGAGGCCATGTCGTTCGCCGAGGTCATGAAGCTGGTTAAATCGATGGATTACTCCGCTATCGTCTTCGACACCGCGCCGACCGGCCACACCCTGCGGTTCCTTTCTTTCCCCGGCGTCTTAGAGAAGGCTCTCGGGAAGCTCTCGCAGTTCAGCGGGAGATTCGGGCCGATGCTGCAACAAATGAGTGGGATGATGGGAATGAACCCGAACCAGGAGGACTTGTTTGGGAAGCTAGAGGGAATGAGAGCGGTCATTCAGGAGGTTAACGCACAGTTCCAGGATGCGGTTAGTTCTGGCTGTGCCTGCTATGTTTTTTGATGCATATTCGCTGATGTGACTGCAAATCTAGGACAAGACGACGTTCATCTGCGTCTGCATCTCCGAATTCCTGTCACTTTACGAGACCGAGCGCATGATCCAAGAGCTCACGTCCTTCCATATCGATACCCACAACATTGTTGTCAACCAACTCCTCTTCCCGAAGAAAGGTAAACTCGCAGTTTTCAAGATAGAAGTCGTGCATTTAATGTCTATTTGCAAAAAAAGAATCCAACTGCGAGCAATGTCTGGTCCGGGCGAAAATGCAGGCGAAATACCTTAGCCAGATTCACGACCTCTACGAGGACTTCCATGTCATCAAGTTGCCGCTGCTGACGAGCGAGGTTCGCGGGGTAGACGCGATTACGAAGTTTTCGAAGTACTTGGTGCAGCCGTATGTGCCTCCTGATCATTGATGTAACCATAGCACAGAAATATAGAAAATGTTTCGCATTAGTAATCACTTTGACAAAAGTAAGGTCAAAATCGCTCAATCTCCATCTGCAATCCCGTCACTGCAACGAGGATGGTCGTCTCGGCGCCGTCGTTCGTCGACGTCACGACGGTCGAACAGTCATGCGTGTTTGAGTTCGAGTCCTACATCAAGAATGACCTCGGCTTCAACATGGACATAGACAAGAGGAACATGGCCGACATCTGCAAATTCTTCCTGAAGGGCTACTGCGCGAAGGGCTCGTCGTGCCCGTTTCGGCATCAGAGGAACGAGAAGACGGTGGTATGCAAGCACTGGCTTCGTGGGCTTTGCAAGAAAGGGGATCTCTGCGAGTTCTTGTAAGTTTTCTGCTGCGCTTTTATTGATTCGCGCTCTGTCAAGTGGAAGTCTCGCTATTTGGTGTATTAATATAAACGGATATCTGCGACATTGTGCCCTTTTCTTCCCTCTTCTTGCTTATCACACAAAACAAGTCCTAATAAAACACCACTACAAATTTTGCCCGTTTTCGTCATAAGGCATGAATACAACCTCAAGAAGATGCCGGAGTGCTGGTTTTACTCGAAGTACGGCGAGTGCTCAAACGCAGAGTGCATGTACCTCCACGTCGATCCCGAGTCCAAGGTAAAGGAGTGCGCGTGGTACGCCAGAGGGTTCTGCAAGCATGGTCAGCGTTTTTCTTATTGCTTTGCTTCGCTCGAACCGGTGGTGTTAACTCCGTTCGTTCTACAGGGCCTAAATGCCGGCATAAGCACGTCCGGAAAGCCGTATGCCAGAACTACATCACCGGGTTTTGCCCACTTGGACCGGATTGTCAGTTCGGCCACCCCAAATACGAGCTCCCGAACTTGAATCAGCAACACGACGATGACGGCGGCGGGGGTGGCATGGGCCGGGGAGGGGCCGCGAACGCGGCTAGGCTGGCGACTGTGACTTGTTTTAAGGTAGACAAATGGTTTTAGTTCTCGCGGAGCAGCGGATACTAACGTAGCGCTATTTATTGCAGTGCAACGAGGTTGGACACTATGCGAACGCGTGCCCTAAGCGACGGCGTTACGAGACCGAGGGCACATCGAGACCGATGCCTATACCTTCGTATTCAGGATAATGTATGATACCGGGAGGATGGGTGGAGGTGGTTAACGCAAATATGCACCTATTGGCGGCGAATTTAGGAGTGTGTAGATTGTAATGCGGCGACTTCTTTTCCCGTCAGTCTTTACAGTTGATGTATTGTAACATAGCAAAGATATTACGATAAAATTTAAAGCGTGGCGATGGGCCGTTTATGAAGGTGAAGGCCTTGTAAAACAATTTCGAGCAATTTCAGCGAGGTAGCGAGAAGGAAAGGAATTGTGTGTAGTGGGGCAGATCCAAAGCTCCACGATCGCCTCCGATGCAACAGTACACGCGAAATGCCATCGCGATTGACAGATCGAAGTTTGTCAGATGTGTCAGGTTTTCTTCTTATGGCCCCTGGTTTCCTCTTCGCACATGGGAATTGGTAATAGCATAGCGTTTTTCCGACATCGGAGCTATTGGCAAGCCCAGTGGAACAGCTATATTACCTCGCCGGGCTCCATCATCGTCCGCTTTCTATCTCACCCCCACTACCCTGATCCGCAACCACACCCGCATGCCCATCAAGATCCTAGTCACCGGCGGCGCCGGGTTCATTGGCTCCCACACTGCGGAGCAGCTCCTGGCCCGGGGGGACAACGTCGTCGTCGTGGACGAGATGAACGACTACTACGACCTGTCGCAGAAGGAGGAGAACTTGCGGATCCTTTCACGGCAGGCGCTCCGGAGCAAGTGCACGTTCCGGTTTTACAAAGCTGACGTGTCGGACCGAGCGGCAATGGGCCGCATCTTCGAGGAGGAGCACTTCGACGTGGTGATCCACCTGGCAGCCCGGGCCGGCGTGAGACCGAGCATCGCTGTGAGTCTCTCTCCGACCTCTCTCTTCTGTCTTTGTTGGGGACGCCTTTGCCGTGGAAGACCTGATTGGATGACGCAGTCCGGTGTCCGGATGGTCGGACGGATGTCAGCCAAACCCGGATAAGCCACCAGGATACCATGACGCAACCATTATCTTCCCATTCCTGACGAATTCTTCTAGGACCCCTTCCTTTATGTTCAGTCCAACGTTATGGGCACCACCACACTCCTCGACCTATCCCATAAGCACGCCATTAAAAACTTCATCTACGCATCCTCGTCCTCCGTGTATGGTGGCAACACGAAAGTGCCTTTTGCCGAATCCGACCCCACAGAACACCCCATCTCTCCTTATGCCGCCACGAAGAAGGCCTGCGAGCTCATGGCGTCAACCTTCGCCCACCTCTACGGCCTCAACGTTACAGGTCTCCGCTTCTTTACCGTCTACGGCCCGCGGGGACGGCCAGACATGGCACCTTTTATGTTCATGCGTCGAGTGAGTCTAGGGATTCCAATCGACCGCTTCGGGGACGGGACGTCATCGCGGGACTACACCTTCATCGACGACATCGTCAGCGGCGTGTTGGCGGCCGTCGACCGGCCCCACAAATGCGCCGTTTTCAACCTGGGGAACAGCAATACCGTCACGCTTGGACGGTTTATCCGGGTGGTGGAGGAGAGCGTCGGGCGTCGAGCGGTGATCAACGTGAAGCCGGATCAGCCGGGGGATGTGAAAACAACGTTTGCTGACTTGACGTTGTCTGAGGCGGAGCTGGGTTATCAGCCACGGGTGTCGATCGAGGAGGGTATGAGGCGGCTGGCGGAGTGGTTTGCCGAGAGGGAGGCGACGATGGAGGGTGTGCTGGAGAGCGCGACTGTGGTGGACAGCATGCCGATCCTGATGAAGAAGTTAGCGGCCGAGGGTGATGCCACAGCCGCGGCTGTAGTCGCGGTGGATTGCCCACCGTCGCCGCCGCTGTCATCTGCGTCTACGCAGGCCGGTGGCGATACCGACTCAGATTACGGCTCCGATATTACAAATTGAAGGGGCTGGCTTCTTCTGTACCTTGTCTCTATCTCGTTTTCGCTGGCCCCGCGTCTTCTTTTTTTTCTAAAATCTTTGGGATCGTTGTCGAAAGGACCGGCTGTGTGAGGGGAGGAGTATTCATATGTGACTTCAGTAGGATTTGACGCAAGCGTCAGTAACCGTTTGAACGTATTTTACTGCATTTCAGTTAGTTTATCACTTTATTATTTCATGCACTTTGCTTACCGGGAATGTTGGACAATAGATGTTGGTCAGTGGCGAGGATGCACGGGGTCCTCTTTCTTTTAATCATATTTTTATTTCGTATATTCACACATTGCTTCGTACTTTCGCGCCACTTTTCCTTCGTTATTGTATGTAATGGTGATTGCGGCCCATATGCACCATTTTCTTTATCCCCTGCACATCTGGAGTGCTCTTACGCATCATTGTAACTACAACGATTAATTCTGCTGACATGTATTTTCATATTTCCGGGCTGCAGCAACACTTAAAAACAACCGATTTGGCGATTTCTTAACATGTTAATCACGTCCAAATACCGGTAGGTACATAACTCGAATGCGCACTAAGGACAATATTCATATATGTCCATAGGACTGAAGGTTCAGAAGCTCAATGGTAAAGAAGAAATCACGGTCATTGGCCAGAGATAAATCATTCAATTTCGGAATCATCTCAACTTCTTCTCCTTTTTTTCGTCATGACATCCTGTGTGAGTTCTCAAACCTTCTCATCGGAATCAGGAAGCTTGATTTTTGAAGACGGACATGTAATAAGATAATTGTGTAAGCGCTGGAAGGCGGCGAAGATCGGCATCTGCAGCATGGGCAGCAGAAGACGCTAGTCTCATGGGAAACACCCAACAGTCTATCGGTCTATCTGCGGGCGAACTGTGTTTATTCTAGCCATGATTATGCTTACGCTCCCCACCCAGAGTAGCAACTACCTCCGGTAAAACCGTCTCCGCAAAAACTTCGTGGTGAAATGTCAATAGCTCCGAACCCCGCAACCCGCCAAGACTCAAAGCCCCAACCCTTATCCCACGCTCCGCCGCCTTTTTTAGTAGCCGGTAAGCCGAGTACACGTGCAGCGACGACCCGATGATCAACATCGCATCCGCTTCGTCCACCATTCGCAAACTCTGGTCGCGCACTTGCGGCGGGATGTTTTCCCCAAAAAACACCACACTGTGATACATCAGCCTCGACAGAAATTGGAAAGCGCATACCTTGGCTTATACATCCCTCCGCACGCCATGCAATCCGGATACCGGAACGAGCTGTAATCCCACGTAACGTCCACATCCCCATCCGGGTTCACGCTCCGCTCGTTCAGACTCGATGCTACGTCCCCGTCCTCTTTACCCGGATTCCGTTCCGCCCACCTCCTCGCCTCCGGGTTCAAATCCGCCAGCATTTCTTGAAAGTTCTGTCGGGGCTCAACCCTCCCGCATCCCAAACACTGCACATCACGCAACCGCCCGTGCAGCTCAAGAACGCCCCGTTCCGGTCCACCGTGCAACCCGTCGACATTCTGCGTGATCAAACCGCCGGCCACGCGGCCGGCAGACGATAGAGCAGATAGGGACTTGTGCGTTGGGTTCGGGCGTGCGGACGAGATGCGCGGCCACCCCAGAAACGAGCGGGCCCAGTACCTTCGCCGATTTGAGGGCGAGCCGATAAACTCCTGGAACTGGATGGGCTTAAAATCCTTGCGGGAGTAGATGCCATTGGGACCGCGGTAGTCCGGGATGCCAGAGGCCGTCGACACTCCTGCGCCAGTCAGAACCAGGAGGTGGCGGGACTCGGTAATGAGGCGGTGAACGTCCGCAACGGCATGAACGTTGCGATCACTAAGGGTGGAAGGGGAGAAAATGGCGCGATCGATCGCGGCGGCAGTGGTCAGGCGGCGGAGGTGGGCCTTCGACATTACGATCGCGACGCGTTCGTCAAATTCGTTGCTCTCACGCCCTTTTCAGCAAATACATTACTCATTCAAGGTAAGAAAACAGATCGTCTAGATTTGAGCAACTGAAGCTGGCACCCATCTATAGAGAAAGAAAGAAAAAGGACGAGAAATGTAGTCGAGATATCACTGTGCGCTCCCGCGTGATCGCGTGGCGCCACGAAGGAACTGCAAGATCTTGTTTGTCGGCAGCTTGCTTCGCTTCTGCGCCGTCTCCTCCACCGATGCCACAGCCGAGAACTCTGTCGGTGCCGGCCGCCTCGCCGTCGTAGATCCCGCCGCGTGGTCGATGAGCGAGTCCTCCGAGTCCTTTGACACGTACACACCCTTGCGCCTGTACGTCACATCCTCCTCCGACATGTTCTTCCCAGCAATATACCTAGCCTGTGAACCCTCCACTGCGTTGGCACTAGCCTCCCCGAGGCTCTCGGACGACGTCATTGCGTCCGCGCCAGCGTGCCTTGGCGCGACAGCGTCCGACCTCCGGTGCCGCCTGACGAGCGTGTCGTCCCTGTGCGCGTCCCCGTCCGCGTCGCCGAACTCCTCGTCGCTCAGCCCCAGCCCGCGGTCGTCGTCGAAGTCGTCCTCCTCGGGCGCGGACATAAATCTGTGCGAGCCCGTCTCGAGTGAAGCCAGGTTGCCGCTCGAATCCAGGTGCGCGCCGCTGGAGGTGGCAGCGTGGACGCGCTTTTGGAAGTCGTCCACGAGGAAATATAGCGACTTGATCGGGTGAAGGCCGCAGTCGTAGGAGAGCATCTTGCGCGCCTCGACCTCGGCTATGCCGTAGGTCACGAGCTCGCGGATCGCGGGGGTGGAGGGGTTGTGGACGACGGCGGGTCGCTGATTGTTGAAACCCTCGGGGGTGTGAGAGTATTTCAGATTAGTCCACCTAGCAAAAGGCAGCGCGTTAGCAACCGAAGCGGAGAAGATGAAGGTGTACGAACACATGTCGCATGATCTCCTGCATCTTGGCCCTCCGGATTGGATCCACCGTCAGGATTCTCGCGATTAAGTTCTTAACATCTGCAATAGATTGCAATAATATCAGACAGAAATTACCCTCCGTATTTTCTGACCTTGGCTAACACCAATCAGCGGCGAGTAAGCACCCTTCAGGATCAAGGAGTACATAGCAGGTTGGTCGGAGTGGTCAAATGGAAGAGCCCCCTGAAGCATCGCGTACAGAATTACACCTAGCGACCACTTCCGCAATGGTTAGGCGAGTAACATTTCGTACGCAGCACATACGATATCTACTTCCGGCCCAACATATGGAGTCCCCCGAATCATCTCTGGAGCAGCGTAGTACGGCGATCTAGAAGCATGAGCTTAGCAACGTACTGAAAACAACCAAACAGTCAGCGTACCCGCAATACGTGTCTAGAGTTCTGTCACGGTGGAACGTGTTCCCGAAACCGAAGTCGATGATCTTGATGTTGCCATGCTCGTCGATCAAGCAGTTTTCCGGCTTTAGGTCGCGGTGGATCACGGAGTTCTAACAGTTGATATCCTTTAATACAATGATACCCAAGCTGGTCCAAACCTGGTGACAGTAATCCACAGCCGAGATAATCTGGCGGAAGAAGTGTCGGCAGGTGTCCTCCGAGAGAGGTTTGTTTCGCTTAATGTAGTCGTAGAGGTCGCCTCCGGATGCGTACTCCATCACCAAGAAGATCTAAAACTTGCATTAGCACAAAAACCGCCTGTGGACGCTTACCTGCTTTAAGTCTTCGAGCGTTTCCTTGACCTCGATGATGTGCGGGTGGTAGAGTAGCTTCATCAGCCGTATCTCCCTCTGGACCGAGTTCATCTGCTTCATGGTCTTCACGTTCGACTTCAAGATGCTCTTCACGGCATACTATCGCGCCAGTGTCAATCTTCGCCAGCTCAGAAAATTAAGCAATTTACCCTCTCCTTGGTCAAGTAATGCTCCGCTAGTTTCACTTTCCCGAAAGTGCCCTTTCCAATAGTCTGGAGGAGAAAGTACTCGTGCACTCGCTTCTTTGGCTTGGTCGACGGAGAGGTAGGGACGTCTTCAGCAAGGGTGGCCTCTGACACGGCATGGTAAGTCGAAAGCGGTGGGGTATCCTCGTAGGAGTGGCGCGGCGTATTCTGGAAAACACGCGTTAGTGTGGAATGGCAAACGATGAAGACGAAGGGTGCTCTTACTTCCTCCATTCTGGTGTTGCAGCAGATTAAAACACGTCAGCTCATAGACGTCTAAACGAACCCATCGATACCTGTAAGCTGGTCGGTGGTTGTCTCGTGTCCTTTCCTCAACCTCTCGAAAAATGGCGCGGCGCTCAATCTTGACGGAAACGGACGTGGTATAGATAGAAGCACAGAGTATTGCTGACAAGGTACAGAACTACGATTGGTATCTATGCAGCTATCTAGACGAGATACAGGAAACAGAGAACGGAGAAACGACGAGAAGAAACGCAGAACGAGAACAAGTGCGCTCCGTGCTCTGTCTTTCTTGCGTTGAGTCGTTTGTAATAATTATCGCAAGCCGAACGGAAACACGCTGGTAGCGGCCAAGGTCAGTTGGTTCACGTGTTTACGCGACGGCCAGCTGGAAACAAACCTCCTACGCGAATAAACTGTGCTCCGAACGCCCTAGACGCGTGGGTATGCCCAGTAAAGCCGTCGCCGAAGGAAAACCCGACAACGATGAACGCAATACCGGAGAGCGACACGCGTTGAGAGAGAAATATTCCGCACGGCAGATGTAAGATGAAGACCGTCCTCCCGACGGCTCGAGGACTCGACGGATGGTGGCAGGGGCGAAGAAAGGGCCGCCTGATTGAAGATATTGTTCAAGGGCGAGCGAGGCGCGTTGTGGGCAGGGAGGAAATCCGGCGCAGATTCACATCATCATTCCAACCATGAGCGGCGGACGAGGTCCCATCTCCAATCCAATTCCCCAGCATGCCATCCTCAGGCCCGACCGGGCCTACATCGACGTCGCGGTAAGAGACCATCGCTGGCTGGCCGATGCTGACCCCGTTGGCCCGTTAGCCGCTCAGCCCTTCAAAGACGCATGCAGCCTCGCCGACCATCTCGACTGAGACCGTCGCCGCCGTGTCCCTGGGTTTGCGGGGCTTCGGAGCCATGGCCGCCATCCCCAACCTTATCAGCCGGTCGGTCTCGCGGGGTCATCATCGCCCGTCATTGGACTCGCTGAGTGCGGGGTCCGCGCACATGAGCGATGAGAGCGCATTCCCGGCCGTTAGCAGGACTGGGCCGCGGGGGTCGCCGTATCTGAATCGCGTGTCACTGCCGTGCTCACTCAATGAGGTGGAGGCGGCGGCTGGGCAGGCGAATGGGCGGCGGCGGGTGACGAACTCGTTCAGGAACCTTCATCGGTTGGTTAATGTCGAGATACATCTGCTGCGGAAGGTGGGCGGTTTTCGTTAAACCGACAGGGTACTAAACTTAGTCCTTGGCTAGCCTCTGCTGGCGAAGCGGCGGCTGTTTTTATGCGCTAACTCATTGCTGGAGATTGACAAGGCGCCACCCGCGAAGGATCAGAAGGAGAACCTCACGCCATGTCAGGTAAAGCAATTGATCTCTAGTGCCTTAAAAGCTAATTTATCAGGTTATACTACTGAGCGACATGCTGCTTCTGAAACGATACGAGCATAGGTCCGTCACACAGTTGTCATTTGACGATGCGCAAGTGCTTTCAGTTGGAGGTTAAACAAAACGACGCTGATTTAAATCAGACTTTGCTGACATAAGTTTTGGCAGACATGTACGCCAAAGTTTTTTCAGAAGATGAGCTCGTCTTCCTCCGCTTCGAATCCCCGGCCCTGCGGGACGCCTGGGTCGCGCGGACGAACCTAGCGGTGGAGTCTCATCACAGCCGGCGACTGCAAGATATCAAGAAGGCACGGAAGCGATATTCGTCGTCGTCCGCGAACGTGATGGACGGCGGTCTGTTCCACGGACGGGATTTTGGGTCTATGCGAGGAGGTGGGGACGCGATGCTGGACGCGCTGAGTACGAGGAGCTCGCCGGCCATATCGGACATGGATGGTTATTTTGGAGACATGGGGATGGGGCGCGCTTGGAGCGTATCTTCTCGTGGAAGTAATCTGTCGGCGCTGTCTGCGAAGTGGATACCGGATGCGGAGGTATTGCGGTGTTACATTGTTCATGTATTGACGACGTAGGCTACCTCATGTATGGTATGCTCGAACCGGTTTACGTTCTTTACTCGGAAGCACCATTGCAGGTACGTGATTATTTCAAACCTCCCGCCCGTGGTTAAGGGCACATCCAGGCATTGTGGACGTGTTATTTGCTTTACATGCTCGCGCTTTGTCGAGACGGCATTCTTTATCCGCACGGTCGGCGATTCATTTCTGTCGTCTCCGGCATCTCAAAACCAAGTTCGCGTATGCTCGGATTGCCATCACGAAAATTGGGAGGAATCATATAAGGCAGAAGAGTAACTTGCGTTCCTATATGTACCTTTCTATACCTATACTTCATTCTTTTATCATGCAATTATGTATCATTCGTATATTTATAATGGATTTGCCAACGACGCGCGTGGCAGAATACATACCCAAATTAGCTGCAAAATATTTTGTTCTGGTTTAAGGGTGATCGACTTTTCAGCAAATGTCCCGCCCCTCCTCGTTGGCATCGGCTGCGGCCTCCCTCGCTGTTAAGATTAGCCGCGCAACCGTCCGTTGGATTATCGAGCAAAATATGAATATAGCAATGATCGAAGGCAGCCTGGCAGGATAGTCAATTTCTCCAGTGGGTAAGTTGGCAGCCTAACGAAAACTTACGCCATCCAGAACAGATTGAAGAAGTATATTTCCGGTGGCTGCCCAAACACGGCGCAGAAAGCCTGGTCAAGGCAGAAGTAGATGAGGAAGGCAGACAGCCCGAAGCCCATCCACCTCAACGTCATCACAGCACCCCGCAGCGACGCAATCAGCTGCGTCTGTTGCGCGGCCCGCGCTTGATTTTGCTGGGCGTGGTTTTGGTTTAGCTGCGCCCCCAAGTGCGAAAGACGAGACCGCTGATTGCCGCCTCGACTTGGCCCCGGCCGGGGTGATGGTGGTGGTTTTAAAGGTGGGTCCAATGGAATCACCGCCTGCCGGGCTTCCGGCGCCGCCAGCAGCATCGTCTTTGACTCGTCATTGTTCTGCATCACTTGTATCGACACGGCCTCGACCATGGACGTGACCATGATTCTCGGTAGCCGCCTAAACGACGAAGGCGTTCTCTTTAACACCTTGTCGGTTGCCGTGATGGTGTCGAGGCTTGCCGAGAGACTCCGTCGCGCAAGTATTAAAACGATATCGACCGAGAGCATGACGACGATCCACAACCCAGCGTTTATTTCGATGATGAAGTTAAAGTACGCTTCCGCGGATTCACTCGCGTGGTAGTGCGCGTAGTCTGAGATGTAGCCTTGATACATAAGCATCCCGGCGATGACGAGCAACGGTACAACGGCGAGCCGGAGCCAAAGGCGGAGGCGGTCGAGGGCTGGGGACTGGTGGGAGTTGGCGTGTAGGAACTGCGGGTGGAATGATGTGACGTTTAGTGCCGACGTGATGACAAAAAAAATATCTGGCATAAATCCTTACCAGGTCCAAATAAATAATTATGGCCAACATAAACGCGACTGTTCGGACGCCCAGTATAGAACTAATGTGCAAGTCAGCCAAACCCCGTCGAACTATCCGTCAACACTCACAAGTACAAGAAGGACGTAATGTTTACGTAGGCCGATAGCGTCAGCGATATCGCGGTCATGACGCTGTTAAACAGCAGCAGGCCAATGAATGCCTCGAATCGGGTAAAGATCCAGCACACTCCTGCCGCGCCGCCACCGCCAGCGGCCGCCGACCGCGTCCTTGCACGGAGGTACGCGCTCAGAGTTACAGCAACAGTTCCGAGCAGCGTGGACAGCCAGCAGATCCACGCAAGGGCCTGGGTGAAGCCGCCAATGTAGGGCAAGCGATCGCTGCAATCCAGCATTTGAGCCTGGGCGGTTGGATAAGTCATTGTCAGCAATGTTGTTGAAGCTCGCGCCAAAAGGAGATTGTTTGTACATAGAAACAGTTCACTGTGTCATTGAAATATATCATCGCGTTCAAATGCCTTCTCGGTATGGTCCAAATCTCGCCACCTTGGCGGTGGCGGCGTTGTCAGGATTTCGATACCAGCCCGATTCCGCGTCGCACCTTGGCGGCCGGGACTGTGGCAGCGGCGTCGTCGCGTCGGCAGCAGGATCCTCGCGCGTCGACCGCAAGATTGGGCCGCCACTTTTTGAGCCTTGCTTGGTTGGCGGTTCAGGCACGCCATGGTCAATCATCAAGGAAATTTTTGACGACATGTGGCAATCTTCGCAGATTATGCCCCTACCCTCATACCCTCAGGTTAGCGCAACAAACGCCTGGTCGAAAGAGCCTCGCGCGGGCCGTCCCTCTATTGTCGCGCGCGGGAGCGGGTCTGTTTACACTGTGCCCAAATGGACGGTGCCATCATTACTTCGTTGCCAGCATCGGCTCTCCATCTGGCGCATCTAACGAAATTATTTACTTCAACGTTACTGGTGACTGCTATTATGTAAATGGACCGTGGACGCACGACGAGAACTGTCTTTTTCTAACGGTGCACTTCGACTAACAGTAGAGCGAAACGGTCGATTGATCACGCACTGCGGGCTGACGGCGACGTACCCGGTCCGGATACCCGAACATGATCGCCTTCATGTTCTTGTGAGCGTCGCCATTTTGATGAATACGCGTCAAGGTATAAATTTGCTCTATTTACTTCCGTATCTTAGTTCCTTGCCTTTGGACATGCATATACTGCCCTCTTATTTTCAGAGCAATGCACAGGCAGCACGTGTAAGCTGCATTATCCGAAAGCCGGCAACCCAACCCAATGTGCGTGCATATCGGTGTAGCCGTGCATCTGTGCTGTCCCATTGATCTGACGATGAGGGGGAAACAGAGAGAAGCCCGTTTCAGGTTGGTCTCACCGCGTGCGATCCCATGTCAAGCCACCCGGCGGCTGGTGGCGGAGAGCGTGGGAGCGATGGCGCGTCGGCGCGACGCGATACCGGGCCGGCGCCGGATGGTCTCGCGGCCACGACGTCGGCGGCTGTCGCTGTCGCTGTCGTTGCCTCCCTTGGTGCTGGAAGGGTAAGGGTGTTGTTGTTGAAGCAGAGGAACAAAATCCGAAGTCGCAAAAAAGACTCGACGCGTGTGTCAGTATTATTTGCAACGGTCGCGCCATCGACCATCTCCATCAGAGGATCCCCTGCGATAACGACGTCCGTGACGACGCCGGCACCGCTCCACTGTCTCTGAACTCCTACATCGCGACCAGCTATGGCATACGTTGCCCAGTTTGATGTAGTTGGCCTCGGCGCCAACCTCGAGAACGGAAAGATTGTGGCAGAGGGCGGCTGGGGCGTCGCCTCAACCGTTAACGCCGCCATTCAGCTGAAGGCCTCGAAGGTCCTGAAGGACGCTAAGGTCGTCGTCGAACTGCGCGGCATCACCGAAACGAAATGGACGGGCAGCAAGCCGATGGAGGCGCATGACAAGGCGCCCGCGAGGGTCGCAAAGCGGTTCTTGCAGATGGTGGAGGTAGTGAGGGATAAGAAGGAAGCTTTGCAGCCGAACGAGGTTAACATTGCAGTTTAATGCCATACTGCCACCACTGTTTCGTACTAACAAGGATTTGCATGGCAGTTCGGCGTCATCACCCTCCCGTTCAAGATCGACCTTCCGAAGTCTGGCCTGCCGTCCTCCTACGAGGACCGCGCCGGCTCGATTAGCTACTACTTCAAGGCGACGCTCGCGTACCAAGATGGCATGAAGCTCTTGAAGGCCCATCGTGAGGTCGAAGTCCCACTGTATATCCGCATGCCGGAGTCCGCCCGCCAACGCCTTCTCTCCACCGCCTCCCCGCTTTCTCACAACGCTCCGTTTTCAAGTGAGAAATGCTCCTACACAATCAATGTGCCAACACGGACGCTTCAACCCGGGGAGTGCCTAACCGCAGACGTCGCCATCACGTCCACGCCTGACGGCGCGTCTATTCGGCTCGTCAACGCGTCGCTGAGGTCCGTAATCGAGTACACCGGGTCCGAACGCGCGAGCCAGGTCAAGTTCCCGAGGCCGCTATCCGAGGCCGCCGAGAGTGTCGGCGTTCCAATTCCGCCCGGGTCACAGCCGTGGTCGCGGAGGTTCTCTCTCCTCGTCGACCCCTCGATCGCAAAGGCGTCATGTGAGAGCCCTCTCATCTCTATTAAGACCTTCTTCCGGTAAGCTATCAATCTGCACGTTGCTCATCCTACATCTAACCTTCTTCGCTTATGGGAACAGGTTCGAGATCGTCCTCGACACGTCGGAGGTGCCCAACGTCGCCGTCGAAGTCCCCGTCGTCGTCGTCCCCATGCTCCACGACCCGAATCGGTCGGAAGGCTCCTCTAAGTCCAACTCACAGCCCTCCCCGCCCACACAATATCCTACCCCGAACTCCCTTACTGGTTCGCCCGCCCTGCATCCTGTCCAACAGCCGCCACAACACCCTCCCCCGCAGCCGCCGCAGCCGCAGCCGATCCCGTACGCACAATCGGAAGTCGGCTACGTTTCTTCTCAGCCCGCAAATCAGTACGCCGGCTCCGATGTTGGCGGCGGGTACTCCTACGCGCAGTCGGACATCGGCGTCGGCGGCGGCGGCGGCTACCACCAACAACAGCATGCTGCGAACCAGCAAAACCAGCAGCACCTCCAGCACCAATACAACCAGCAGGTGGCGCAGATCCAGCAGATCCAGCAGCAGCAGCAGCAAGGAGTTTACAACCCGCAGCAGCAGCAACTCCTCCAGTTCTACCAGCAGCAGATGAATATGTTCGCTGCCATGCTGCAGCAGAACGAGCAGATGACGCGGCGGGAGCAGCAGGTGCAGCAGCGGGAGCAGCAGCAAGCCATGGTGTCGAGGTCGATGAGCGAGAGGCAGCCGCGAGGAGTGCAGCAGCAGCCACAGCAGCAACCCCTCAACCGCATTCCACCGCCGCAGATGTCCCAGCAGCAGACGTCTTCGCTCCAGATGTCCCCGCAGCAGCCACAGCAGGAAGGCGTAGGGATGCGGCGGTCGGCGACGAGCGCGGCGGGGATACCGCCGCGGTCGCCGCGCGCGATACGGGACGGCATTCCGGCGGGCGGGTATGGCGAGCAGCGGAGAAAGCCGAGCAAGGAGAGCATGGGCGGGCGAAGGCCGAGCAAGGATGAGTGGGGGGTGCTACCGAGCCCGGCGCTGAGGAGGCCGAGCAAGGACGAGTGGGGTGTCCTGCCGAGCCCGGCGTTGAGCGCCAAAAGCGGGAGCAACGAGGCCGTGGACATGCCGGAGGTGAACGTCGACACCATGGTGGGTGTTGCTTCCTCCTTCCCTTGCAAGCCACGACTCACGGATGATCGATTGATGCAGCTGGAGAACTTGTCAAAGAACGCCGTGCAGCCGTACGACCCGACGCGGTCGCCGTCGTTCCGGCCGGTGAACCGGAGCGGCTCGGAGCAAAAGCTCCAGTCTCTGGTGTGTAAATTTCCACCCCCCCGTTTGCACTTCAACGTCTAACCTTCCTTCTCATTAAAAGCTTACCCGCCTCGCACCCGTCGGCGCCACCGAGGCCCCTCGCGGCGTTACCGCCCTCGACAAGATGGACGCCCTCCTTAACAGCCTGAACGAGATGACGGGCTCTCCGACGAGCGCGCAGCAGCCGCCGTTCCCGGGCTCCCAGGGAGGCGATGTGCCTATTTCACCAACAAGCCCGGCGAGCGTGCTGGGGATAGGGTCGACGTCCCCGGGCAAGAGGCCGAGCTTAAAGGACCCGAAGCGGTACAGGGTCATCGGGGATTATATGCCACAGATGGGGGACGAGGTGGATCTCCGAGTTGGGCAGGTTGTCGTTATTAAGTAAGTGTTATGTTCACGTGTCTCGCAGATGCATTAAGGCTGATACTGTGTTGCTACAGAAAGGTTTTTGGTGACGGGTGGGCGTCGGGCTTGAACATGACGACGGGCCGCGAGGGCACCTTCCCGTTGCAGAACGTCGAGTCGATTTGAGCATGGTTCTACTACTTCCGCTGGACTATGATTCCTTTTTTTATCCTTTCTTACTTTCTCTTTCTCGGCAAACTGCTTGTCTCCGCTCCTCTTACCCCCTTTCCGCGTGTTGGTGTAGAATTGAAAGTTAGATCATGCGATCATATTAGCATAGTGACTGACGTTTTGGGCTGAAGTTGGGCCAGTTATCATTATCGATATAATAAAGAAAGAGGTTACCCATACTCTATTACTCTACGGTCTCTTTTATGTTGTGAGCAGTATGGATGATTGCATGAAGTGGAACGAGGTAAATATGCTAGTTGTCATGAAGTTGTAACTGTGTCTTCCCAAGGTCGTAATTTTATATGGAGCGACGAATAATTGTTTATTGACGAAGCTGGTAGGAACAACCCACTGCTAGACAATAATACACGACGATGAAGGCACTCCACTTCCAAGGTATGGTTGTGGAGAGTCTAGCCTGATGAATACCAAAACTTGGAATGGGATGGCGACAGCTGAGAACGTCGACGCCATAATCGCCTGCCAGGATGGCTCCACAACCGACGACGACGCAACCTCCCCTGGGTCTCTGTCCCTGTCCTCGCCCTCGCGCCAGGCGCCTCCGACCTTCCGCCGCCTGTTCATCTCTTCAAGGCGAGGCTCCATCCCATCACCGACCTCTCCCGTCAACCCGAATGCCACCATGCGCCTCCTCAGATCCCACTCGCCCTCTTCATCGTCAACCGTCATTTCGCCCGCCAGGCCGCGGCTATCGCAGATCTCGACTGGGAGGCAGCCCGATCGCGCGGACCTCGCCGCCACGATCGGCACACTCATCCAGTCCATGCAGCAGCAGCAGCAACAGCAGCAACAAGAACCGACAAAGGCCGGCGCGAGGGAAGCACGCACACTTAGGGCCGAGGTTGAACGGCTGCGGCGTGATGTTCGGCTCGCGGAGAAGTGCGTGGCCTCGACCGAGCGGCGGGCCGTCGAGGCCGAGAACGCGCTACGGGCGAGCGCGGCGAGGTGCCGGGAGCTCGAGGCCGAGCTCGTGAGGGTGCGGCGGCTCTTCGGCAGCGGCGGGCGGGCCGTTTTGCCCTCCGTGCCCGCGGATCCGCTAATGGGACCGGAGGTGTCGTGCGCGGGATGTAGGGGTAGGAGGGGTCAGAAGGGCTGTGGGCCCGTGAGGAGCTGGGGGTTGACGTGCTGCGCGTGCATGGCGCGATGGAGGGCGAGGGGTGGGCTGGACGAGGGGGAGGTCACAATGGAGATGAAGCGGGGAGCTTGCGAGGTCAATGTGGAGATTACGATGATGGATGGGGAGGACCCAGATCGCAAGGATACCGATGAGAGCAGACGGCGGAGCTTGCACCGCAAGCGGGACAGCGCAGTGCACTTCACGATTGACGGAGGCGAGCAGGAGGATGAGGCGTCGCCTGTTTCTTCTACTGAGACTCTTCGGGAGGAGGCGGAGGAGGACGGGGGGGAG
>JADGJL010000247.1:0-29111 GCA_027600665.1 Irineochytrium annulatum | reverse complement strand
GAAGGTGGGCGCGGACGGGATTGCGGAAGGCGTGTCTGATGGGGAGGCCGAGGGCGTGACCGAGGGAGTAACGACGGGCGTAACGACGGGAGGGTTCGACGGTGTCACGACTGGTGCCACGACTGGCGTGTCCGACGGCGAGACCGAGGGGCTGGCCGACGGCGACGGGGTCGAAGGCGAGGCGGATGGCGGGAAAAGGTTCGGGTTCGGCGGGAGCGTAGACGGGGTCTCGGTCGGGTTCGAGGTCGGGGTCGAGGTCGATGCGGGCGTCGCGGCCGGGGTGACCGAGGGGGTCGGGGTCGGCGTCTGAGAAGGAAAGGTTGAGAACATGAGAAATTATTTTTTCGGCCTGAAGTGTGACCCTTACCACAGCCGTCGGGCCGTTAGCTTTGGCGAAGGGGTTCAAGCCGTTGCTATCGCCGAACGTACAATTAGATTCAAGTTCCATTGGTACTCATTTCACAGCACAACTTACTTTGTGGCATCTTTGGCCGGGACCGGGTGGAAAACACCGTGCCTCCCCTTGCCCGACAGCGACCTCTTACCCTTCTTGCCGTTGATGACGATCTCATCCTCATCCACGTAACGAACACGGCGAACCGAGACGACGGGCATGTTCATAGCGAGGCCGCGGTTCCTCAAAGGCGTCACGTGGTCGGCGACCTGGGAGAAGGAGCGGAGTTCCTGCCAGGTGTTCTTGAAGGACGAGTCAATGGCGACAGGGCTGTTGAAGGCCGACATGTCAGCAGGATGAAGAAGTAAGGCGTTGATTGTAGGCAAACTTACCCAAAGAACGAGCCACCGCCCATCTCGAAGCCCTCGAGCAGTTTAGCGCCCTGATCCATAACGGCCCTGCGCATGTCGACGCGGTAGAGGAGGGTGTCGTCCTCCTCCTCCTCGGCCGAGCGGATCTCGGCGTCGCCGAGGTTGATGTAGACGACCGCTTTGCCCTTGTACCAGGCGGACGAAAGGGACACGTTGGCACCGGGAATGGTTGCGCCGTGCGGCAAGATCGGGAGGTTCATGATCCTGATCGACTTTGTGTTAACCTCGTAATTCTCGATCGACTTCAGGTCCCTGATCTGTAACATCATTTAGCTACTCGGTCCAGACATCTTTCCACACAAAACACCAACCGAGTCAGCCTTAAGGTTGTCCGGGACAATGACCTCGGTCAGGACCCAGGCATCGGAGTAACCCCTTTGGCAAGGGATGATGCCCACGACGGGCTTCCCCGCGCTCTCGCCGGTCTCACGGACGGGGACGTACATGGTGTTCGCCCGCACAAACGGAGGCTCGCCATCGACGCCCGCCTCGTAGGCGGAGAAAGCACCGAGGTCCCAGACGCTGATATAACATCCCAAAGTCAGATTGATCCGAATAACGGGGAGGAGCCAGTCCAACTCACGTCGCCTCCGCGCCATCAACGTAAAAAACCCTTTTTGAGACGGGCCTGGCGGCGAGCGAGCTCCCGGTGGTGTCGAGGAAGGCCGCGCTGTCGCAGAGCGCGTCGGCCGATTTTTTCAAGTCCTGCTTCTCGGTGACCGACCGCTTGCCGTGATGGCGTTGGGGAGCTGGGACGGGCCTGGCGGCCACGAAGGCCGAGAGGAGCAGGCAAGGGACGAGGAGGGAGGCCATGAGGCGCTGCTGATGAGGTGGGTGCACAGCAAAATGGAGATCGTCAAAACTTCCCTTTGTTCGATTCTGCGATCACAGCGAGCGAGGGAACATGGCGGCCGGCGCTGCTGGAGATACTGAGGTATTGGAAGCCAGGTGCGCGAGGTGTAGCTGTACGATGCGGTCGAATGTTTCGGCTCTTGAATCGAATGGCACTGCTCCCACACGGGACTGAAGTATATGAGCTTCGTATACACGCTTGCTAAAGACGGCACATATTATTTCGCGTTATTAACACGCGCGACTTTGTCGAGGGCGAGCGTCGAGTCGACGGGCGGAAGTCTTGGGAGCGTGTCGGGGACAGGTCCATATGGGACACTGCACTGTGTAGTCTCCGTCCAACAACATCGTCTCCCATCACCCTGCAATCGAGATATCAAACCCTCCCGAACTAACTCCGAACGGCTTCCTGAACGACCATCGTCGTTAGTCCGTAATTGGCCACCGCGACCATCGCATTCAGTACAGCAGTCCGAGTCGCCCTTTGAAACTTTGACGATTAACGATCAACCATGTCTGAGTTCAAGAACCTCGAGCTGCAGAGCATCATCGGCTTCGGGGGTATGCGATCCGCTGTGGCGCTCGCTCGCAGTCTGACTAATCTTTTAGGGAGCGTGACCCAGGGCCTGATCAAGCACCCTGATGGGATCCACAACGTCTACTCGCTCGGCTCGACCGTCGTGATCAACAATACGAAGAAGCCAAATGCCCAGGAGTTCTTGCAGGGCCACACCAACGTTGTGAGCTGTCTGGCGGTATCGCGGACGGGGAGGTATATCGCCAGTGGGCAAGTCACGCATATGGGCTTCCAGGTTCGTGATGTTTGCGTTCGCCAGGGCGATTGGTTGCTAACCAGCTTCTGCAGGCCGACATCATCATATGGGACTTTGCACGGAAGACGCTCGTGCGGAGGCTCACGCTGCACAAGGTGAAGGTGCAGGCGCTTGCGTTCTCGCCGAACGACAAGTACCTCGCGTCGCTGGGAGCCGAGGACGACAACTCGATTATCGTATGGGATCTGGAGAAGGGTGCGGCGATCTGCGGATCGCCGGCTTCGAAGGACTCGTCCGGCGTTACGCTGTCGCTGGCGTACCTGAACAAAGACGACAACTTCTTCGTGACGGGGGGTCATTCGACGCTGAGGGTGTGGGAGATCAACGCCGTGCAGCGGAAGGTCCGCGCGACGGACTGCCAAACGGGACAGATCAAGCGGATCGTAAAGTGCATCTGCGTTGATAATGATGACGAGTTTATGTACTGTGGGACGACGACGGGGGACCTCATGCAGGTCAATCTGAGAACAAAGCTGTTTAAACACTCTGGACCACCAAAGGAGAAGGTATTGCAGCCCATTAACCGGTTGGAGGGCTGAACTTGGTGTAGGACTTGTTCAGTATGGGAATTCTCTCCGTGGCTCTCTCCCCGAGAAACGACATCGTCATTGTCGGCAGCGGAGACGGAACTATTGCAGCCTTGAAGCTGCCGAAATTGAATATTCTCAAGTAACGGTCGTATCCGGGAGTCTCTTGCTCATGATTCTAGGTCGGTGAAGGTCAGCGGAAGCGTAACCTCGATATCGTTTGACGACGAAAACACCTTCTTCGCTGGCACATCGTACTCAAATATCTATCGCATCGGCGTCGCAGACTTCTCGTCAACCTTGAAGTCGACATGCCACTACGCGCCCATCAACGACATTTGCTTCCCTCAGTACTTTTTCGCACTGTTGGCGTTTTTTCTAACTCGTGTTGTAAAGAGACTCCTCCGATGTGTTCGCAACCGCGTCGGACGCCGACATCCGCGTCTGGAACGCGACAACCGGCACAGAGCTCCTCCGGATAGCCGTCCCGAACCTTGAGTGCAAGTGCATCACGTTCAAAAAGGACGGAACGAGTCTCGTGTGTGGTACGGATGCGCACTGGTGAAATTTGGCTGGAGCTAATGACGTTTCGCAGGATGGAATGATGGGAAGATTCGCGCATTTGGGCCGCAGAGCGGGCGCCTGCAATACGAGATCAACGACGCGCATAAGAGAAGTGTCACCGCGCTGGCCGCGACAGAGCCTTACAACCAACGCGGGGACTTCCGGATCGTTTCCGGAGGCGAAGGTGGCTTACTTCGTTTTTATCGTCCTCACACTTATGATTGTCCAGACGGTCAAGTCCGCGTTTGGAAAATCTCCCGGCAAGTACAAACCCTCGAAGACGCGATGAAGGAGCACAAAGGTATCCCACACTCATGTCAATGCCTCGCTTAACAACCGTACAGGAACGGTGACATGCATCAAGATCCGCTCCAACAACCTCGAGTGCGTCTCCTCCAGCTCGGATGGCTCCTGCATCATCTGGGACCTTACGCGGTACGTCCGGAACCAGGTCCTCTTTGCGCCTTCTTTCTTCAAAGCCGTGTGCTACTACCCGGACGAGAGTCAGATCTTGACGAGCGGGACTGATAGAAAGGTACTGAAGGAGGAGGGTTGTGAGTTGCTAACAAAAGTGGAAGGTCGCATACTGGGAAGCGTTTGACGGGTCACTCATCAGGGAGTTGGAGGCATCGCAGTCCGACACGATCAATGGGCTCGATATCACAAGAAACGGGCGGTACTTTGTCCTAGGGGGTAGCGATAAGCTTGTCAAGGTATTTTGCTTCAGCGCGATCGCTTGTTGATGCTCTTCGAAGGTGTATCGGTATGAGGAAGGAGACGTCGCCTTTGTAGGCATGGGACACTCGACCGACATCATGAAGGTCAAGGTGTCGCCAGATCAAAAACATGTTGTCTCCGTTAGTGCGGATGGGGCGATTTTTAGCTGGAATTTCCCGCAATAGACAAAAAGGCTGAGTATACTTCAAATGCAAACAAAGCGATTCGGTTGTTGATGTGTGGTGGCTTGGGTGGCTTGGTAGCTGTTGAGAATTTGTCCATCACATGCCGAATGCCCAACACCACGATCTACGGCGTCCCCGCCGGCGTCCACAATGGACGTCGAGGCACAGCATTTGCAGTTACTTGCCCACCAGATATCACGATCGCCGACCTGAAGGAGCTAATCAAGAACGTTCTTCCGGACGCTGCCAACGGCTTGTTGTTCTTCCACTGAAAGCCTTTTCTTACGACCGACGTAGACATTCTTGTTGTTCGCGTGTGGAACACAGGCACATGCGCCCTCTCAGCACAGCTGCTTTATCAGCCATCGATCTACAGGGACCTTGATCAAATTGCTTCCGATATCGCCAGTGTTGAAGATCCCGAGGCGGAGGAAAACCCTGTGTTCGATGTTCCCGGAAGGCATGGCATCCTTGGTTCAGTTTCGTTTACCGTCATGGCGTCATTGTACGATCTCTCGGATTATTTGAATTCTGGCCGTGTGCGGACTAAGGGTGGAATTGATTTCTTTGTTGTCGCTCTCACTTCGATGACCGGTATGTTCACTTTTGGTTCCGGCTGTGGCATGGCGATGTGATTCTAACTTGTGGTACTCCGAAGGTCCCCCAACTACCGACGATTTCCCCCAACATGCTATGGATGTTGATGCATCCGACCCGTGGGGAGCGGAAACTTGTCGATTCATAGGAAACAGGATGGGGTCGAGAGCCGATAGCGAAGGCATTCATATGGAGAGCAAGACGATTGTTAAACGAGTCGGAGCCGTTAACGCCATCATTGAGAATTTGCTCAAGAACAATGTGCTGCTGGTGAAAAGCCCTCCTATGACTGGAAAGACGTCCATGGCAACCTTAGTAGGCAACGCCTTGCATGCGGCCGCTGTTGAGAAGACTTTGATCATGAAGATATCAATGGTTCAGTTATCGAGGATAGATAACAACTGGGAATTTCAGAAAGCTTTTGATGCTGTGACTAAGTGCAAGTGGAGTGATCTTGTGCCACTTTCCAGTCAGCGACTCGTTTACCTTATCTTTGATGAAGTGCAATTGATTTATCAACCGAAGCCAAAGCCGGACGGCAACCGAGAAACTACTCCGAATAACAAATCACGCGTGTTCTGGGAAATGATTAAAGCCATTATATCTGATGAAACTTCCCGTATTCGAGTTTTGCTCTTTGCTGCTTATGGATCCTCTGTCCATAATTTTCAATTGTCAACACCGGTTCAGTTTGACGAAGGCAAAACTATGGCAGGGATTGAGATTCTGAGATTCAATGATGACGAGTTGAGGGAGTACGTTGAGAAAAACCTGAAATGTCTTCAATATGTGGATCCAATTCAGAAACCGGTTGCTGTTGCTCAATTCTGTAATAATCTCGGCCATTACACTGGGTTCCATGCTGGACTGATATATACTGTCGTCAAAGCTGTGAATGAGGAATTTTCTTCTGATATGAAATACCGCAACTACAAAAATTTGTCAGCGGCAAAGATTGCCTCCGCTATCTACCTCGATTCTGTCTATGAGCAGCTGACGCAAACCCGGGCCTGCTCACGTCTCAGTTTGGTTACGGAGGATGAGATGGCTAGCATACGCCTGCTTATGCTTGAGGGTCAAGCCCTTCCGCGCGATGACATTGCTTCCTCGTTAACGAAGCTGGGCGTTTTGGTCGAATCCAAGTCCGGATTTGGTTTCTCGTCTCCGGTCGTGCACCGATATTTCCTCGGCAAAGTATTGGGTGCAGTGCAAACACGAGCCGATGTCATGCCTACAAACTTGCGAGAGCTGATAAATCGAGCATTGCTTGCCATCGATTACAAACATTTGAAGGAGTCGCTTGGAAAGACGAAGAAGACGGATATTCTGTTAGAGAGGGCATGGCAGATGGCATTCTATAGAGCAGTGATAAGATGCACCCCACATGACCTTTTTATATCCCCTGATGTCGGTGCACTGTTCAACACTGCTGGTGCTATAGATTTTACTGTTCATTCAAAGGATATGTCAACATTTTGGGGCATAGAGCTCCTACGAGAAGCGGACCGGCTTAATGGGCATATTGAAAGATTTGCAAAGGGTGGGCGCTATGAGAAATTGGCGGGGAGGTTTAGCGACTCGTGCCTAGTCGATTTTCGACTTCGGAGGGGCGTGAAGAGTTTTGAGAAGGTTTTCGAGAAAGATTTGCATGATTGTGGACGTTTATTCATTGTGAGCTATGACCTTCCTTTTGATGAGGTGATTATTTATGATGGGGAGTCTCAACTTCAAGGCAGACGTGTTAACTGGAAGAATTTGTAAATGAGGTTTACATTTGTCCGTGCTGTGTTAATATGATGTGATCAAATAAGCAAAGAGGTCAATTGTCACGGTATGCATGTGTTTAATGAATAAACGTGTTGAAATGTATTCTGCGAACAAATATCTATTTATCATTTGCTTGTAGTCAGCGCCACTGAACGTTTTGTCCAAAAAAAAACGAAGCCCGCAAAAGTAAACAAGGCTCTGTTGGTGCGAAGAAAAGAGGTAACAGAAAAAAAAACGTCTTTAAAGTTGGCAGCAAGAAGAAAGACTTTTATGCATTTCGCTTCTTAAAGATTGCCGGCAACCGCAACGACGGCGGCCGCATTGGCCTGCCAATGGCCGCAATCAACTTCGGGAAAGCGGATCCCCCCGACGCATCCCTCGTCTATCACCATGACCCTGTCCACGCTCGCAACAGTACTGAGACGGTATGCGACGCTGAGGACGGTTCTGTTTGCGAGGTGTCGGACCTCAAGCGCTCCTGTATCCTCTTATCGGAATCCTGTTCGATAGACGAGGTCTCCTCGTCTACGAGGACGATTTTGCATTCGTTTAGAAAGGACACGAGCGAGGACGAGGAGCTGGCGTGTCCGGCGGACAGGTCCATGACCCGCAATTGAACAACCGGCACGAAATGGGCCTCTCACTTCAGATCAAATACGCTGTTCCTTGCATTCTTCACTTACAGCAGGTTAATAAACGGAGTATAGGAGGTTTCCGGCGTTTCATAGTCCCAGATATGCCGCGATCATCGGAAGGCGCGATGTTGTTAGCCACCAGCATTTGTACCATACATAGACAAACAGATGTGCTGCGCCTCTACACACTTGTCTGTACGATCCAATTTGTTGCCAATGCGTTATTCCACGAGGAGCCGCTTCGTCGCTAGTCGTCGGCATTTTGGAATATACATATCAATGACTGTTCTCATCACGGGGTTGGAATTGATTGGATCCTGTAGAACAGCCATCAGTCGGCAGCACGAAAAGTTGTGGATTAACCACGTCAATCAGAACGCCATCAATGTCGTTACTGACGTTAGCATGCCACGACACTCAATCTGAGTACCTCGACGCTACTACTTCCACCTTAATTCAGCAGTTTCTGCGCTCGCTGTCGAGCTTATGTGAATCCTTGTACGTGGCGTGCGTTACTTACGTGCGGCGCTACTCGCAAAAAGTCAACGCTCTGACTCAAACTACTGCTGACAAAGTATTGAGAGCCTAAGTAGTTGTGGAAGACCTCCGACCCAGGCGCCTTAATCGACTTCATCGAAGACGCGAAGTCCTCATGGCGACTTTGCTTCATCCGCCCGTTTAAAGCTGCATCGACCCTAACAGGATTCTAACAAGGTCAATTCCACGCCACAAAATCGATTTTACATATAAGTTGATGATGTGGTCGCAAAGAATAGGCCTGTCGGCAAATAAATATGTCTCGACAATTTTCCTGCATATGCGTGATAAGTCATGATGCGAAGCAAACTCATTGAACCAGGGATTTTGCTTGCATCTGCGTCTTCAGCACGCTTAATGCGACTGCCTTGTACGCAGAAGAGAGGTAGAACAAGCTGAATATCTCAGACAAAAATCGTACAAGACGTCATTGATCCGCTCAGTGGCTTCTTCACAGCTTCATGAGCATGTTTCATTAGTGTCTGCGTTGGCTGGCTCTTTGTCGACTTTTCTTCCGGAGCCAAGGAAATCGTTCGCAACTCTGCCGTTGCTAGCATAAAGGTCGCCATAAGGAAGCTTCGCACACAATGTCCATTAACGGCCGCGGCCGAAGACTTTGTGTTTACGACGAATCCCAATTTGTCGAGAACTTGCAGTACGAAAGCTCGATGATTGTCCTTTCGAGACTTTAAGAACACCCCGTCCAAAAGTTTTTTTTTAATCGTCGCCGACTCCTGTTTGAGGCTTCAGCTGGTTTTTTTAGAACGGAATGAAACTAACGTTTTGATGAACTCTCTTGTAGTTGGTGGCTCTCCTTCAGCCCGTCAAGTATGCCGTAAAAGATTTCGCAAAACAGCCGTGATTAATAGTAGCAGAAATCATGGAGTGGACGGAAAAAAAATTTGATGATGGAACCATTAACGACATGGCAATATTTTTGATGGATGCTAAAGTTGAATGAATATTATTGGACAAAAGAAAAGGATCAGGAACTGCAGGTAACGCGAACAACATCCTACCAAAAGTGTAGTCATGTAAGTAGCTCTCGACTCGTGAAGCTTTTCTATCAGCATAGCAGTAAAGAACGTCATCGTTTATCGCGAGCGACTCTAAGACGTCAACCAAGACCCCGGCTCTTAATAACATTCGTTAACCCCCCAACAGTTCGCGGTTCTTCATGACGTTCTTTTTGTTCAGATTGCGTCGGGAAGTATCGTTCTCCACTTTACCCAAAAAATTACCGCAGCTTCTCGACGATGTCGCTTCGCATCCCACGCGACAATTTATCCGCGAAGATTTTCGAGATTCGCACCATCGCGCAATCTACTGCTCCTGAAGGGCCACTATATCCAATGAAAAGCCGGAACGGACGGGCAATCGATAGCTTTTGCGAGTGCGACGAATGGAGTTGGGCTCCAAAAAGCGGCGGCTTTCAAAGCATCCTTACCGCTTGCACGCACATACGCGTCGGCGAGGTTAAAATTTCTTAGGACTATCCGCCGCCTTAGGCGGCCCAAAAAACTCACTTCGATCGCATCGTCTTCGCCAGAAAAGATTACTAAATGCATCGCCGTAACGGGTCAGAAATCGGAGACTAATCAACCGAAATAGATTTGATCGTTCTAAAGGATTGTGGCGACGTCGGTACAGCGGGAGTCCACAAGATAGCGGCAGACACGAACACTGGTATGCAGATCCTGTAGCCATGCGGTGGACTTCAAAAGCGAGAGGGGTCCGTCGTCAGGTTCGAAAGACGGACACTCATTTAATCTTCTTCTCGACTTAAGACGGGTAGTTCGGATTCAAACGGAGCTTCGACGCTAAGGATTCACTGGTGTTTATAACGAGGTCGGAGTAGCATGAAGCAACATGAAAAACTCAATGCGAATATGACGAGCACTTCACGAGCGCGTCGAAAACATAACACTTCTGCGTGTACTCAAACTGCTTCGCCGTGCTCTCCTCGAAGAGCCAGGCGACAAAGGAAGTTAAGTTATCGCGCTCTAATCCGGGACATCCGTTCTCCTCCGGTTCTCTTCCTCAAAGAGCTTGCTCGTAGTCACAAGAATTTCAACCATGTGGGCGATCGCCTCCTCGGCCTGCTGGCGGGCGCTCCGCCGCGCCGATCGCCCGAACGGTGAGGAGTACGTGACCTCAAGCGAAAAGTGGTCCATGACGCCGTCGTTCTCGCGATAGATCGTGTAAATATTGATTAACAGCAACACCCAGGCGCTTCAAACGGCTTGAGCGCTGACGAAGAACGTAGACTCGCTCAAAGAAGGAGATAACGGTCGCGCGCGGTCGACCTTCAGTTTCTGTAACCAATCGCGTTAGCCCCAGCCAAAAGAAGGATAGTCAAAATGACGCCAACCTCGCCGGCAAGTGCTTGATCGACCACTTAAAAAGCACCCCAAGGCATTCCGTCGCACTTAGCCCAGTTGTTCATCACGGTGAGGAACCTTACAATTTGTGTATTCATACCGAGCTCGAGTCGTCTGAGACTGCATCAAAGCAGTCGCTCATCAGCATGGTCATCTCTACGTTGTCATTGTACTTGCTCGTCAACTAGATATCAGCTGGATGTCGTCGTCGCGGGTAATGTCGATATCAACTGGCAGGCGAAGAATGACAAGGAACAGCCACTCTAAATCTCTGACATGGAGTCTGACCGTAAGATTGAGCCTCCAAAAAAATTCTTACTTCAGAGCGTCTCTGGCTGTGGAAGTCCGACTGTCCTTTACTATTCCGATAATGATACTGTATACAGCTCACAAGATGCAATCTTGGCCTGTCTTTCCGGCGTATTCTCAACCAGATTGACGAGCCTCGGCAGAAGGTTAGTCTGCAGCGATAAGTAAAAAAGCGAGATAAAGAACTGAACTCACCAAAGGCTGCGTTAATTTAAAACTCCCGGAGCGGAACTTCAAATTCAGGCGGCCACGCGGTCAAGGAAAGCTTCGACGCTTTGCTGTCGACCACAGAGCTCGCGATCCCGCCCATAGAGCCGATAAGCTTCAATACCCCAAACTCTCCTTTCATTGAGCATTAAGACGTCGCCTTGTGTCATGTTATCCTGTGAATAGAGTTAAACAACGCGTTTACCCATTGGATATCTCACGTCGTTTGCTTCATGTACTTCGACTTCCGGGTACTTTTGCGGGTCTTTGGCGCTTTCATCTCCTCTTCATCTGCATCAGCATCGCCGCTAGTGTCCTCAGTATAGGTCATCAAGTGGTCCAGCAACACAGGAAGGACGGGCGCAAAGAGGTCTGCGAGGCTTAACCGGGACTTTACGGACTTTCTCGAGGCTCGTAGCAGCCAGAGGCGTGTAGCTCGGACCCAGCTTCAGCGCCGTCTTCAGTGCGGTTAATAAGAAGTCAAGAACGACCAGCTCGATTGGGGCGGCAAAAAACAATTGAAGTCGCGAGGCTAGAAGCTCAACATTGAACTGGGCGATGTATGAGGAGAACTTCGCGTGGTACTGCGATAATCTCCTCAAGCGGTACCGTTTCTCCTCCGAAATCATATGCTTAAGTTTGTCTTCCCCGTAACGCGATCATTTCCTCCAACAGGTTAGCATCCACCGCTTAAAGTTCTTGTAGTCTATCCTCAGGGCGAACGCCTTGAAAAATTTGACGAATTTGACCAGCGTGGTGAATTCTTTCGTCTTCTCCGCCTCCAGCGTCGCATAGTCCTGCACCCGGATCTTCTTCGCCGACCGTCGACGACCTTATCCTCCCATCGCCGTCCTTGCCGTGCAGACGCAGATCCAACATGTCCGGGATGAAAAGCCTCCAATACCAACACGCCCTTAAACGACGACCTCCTCGCCCTCCGCCTCCAGCTCCTCATTTTAAACATCATCTTCTGAACGACATCTTCTTGAACGACTGACACCCGTCATCAAACGCCTCCTCGATCCTATCCTCCTCCTTGCCCCTCGGCGCCAACTCCGGGGGTAGAGGAGGAGCATGTTTTCCGTCATTTGCTCTGCAGGGTACTCTTAGTCGTACTTCAGTCAAAAGGTAACATCATGAACCGAACCATGAACAACTCGTCCATGTCATCGAACAAGTGGGCGACCGCGGTGAAGGTCTTGATGTACGCGATGATCTGATGCTGTGATTTGTCCTTCGGTTTGTTAAATAAAAAAAGTTAAAAATTCACTAGCCGCCAATGAAAAAGTCCATACTCGGAATCAACGACGACAGCCTCGCGATCAACGGCGGGTACGAGACAGCGGAGGATGATGACGGGCGCCGAGTTTTAACTTCATCGTTGGTCGGCATGCGGATCCAACCCCTCTGCGCGCCGTTCTTCGCGGCGCCGGCGCGGCCGAACTGACGATTGACGAGCTGCGGCTGACTTTGGAGGAATGCAAGACGCCGTCAGACATTGGTGCATTGGAGCCCTGGGCGGTTGGCACGGCGGGAGGTGGAGGGGACTGGAACCGAGGACGGCGGGGACCGGAGACGTTGCTCGGACTGGCCTCTTACTGCGTGAAGTTGCCGAGGAGAACGAACGCGGGCATTGGAAGGGGACCGCTGCATTCTCGATCAGACGCTCCGGATCGGAAAGGGCAGCGGGGTCTGTGCGCGGAGGCGCCACCGGCAGGAGCGCGGTCGTCTCGTCGGGCGCATCGCCGTCGCCAGCGCCGGGGCCACGGTCCGGGTGCGGGGACTCGCGCGCGGTAACCTTCACCTCGATGCCGCCCCCGAGGCTGATCGCTTTGACCTCGTTTGAGTCAAATTCCATGGCTTGAATTAAAATCGACACGTGAGATTAACTTGAACAAGACCCGTCCTCGGAGGCACCTGCTTGCGATTTCACGTCTAGAGCGCTATTAGTTGACTCTCACTGCTTTCCGAAATTCAGATCGGGCTCGGTATCTTCGCCTTCCTCCCCGAAATGCTCTCCAGTGCGCCAAGAAGCGAGTGGGCGGCATGGCAGACCTCGAGAAGAAATAATCCTGCCCTGCTGTCACCTTGGCGCTGATACTGGCGCGCTCGGCTGAGCGGCTACGGCTACCGGATCGGCGGCGGTCTCTCGAGGCGACAATCTGGCGGAAACAGGAGACGAGGTTGCTGAGGGTCCTCTACTTCATCAACTCGACCATGTGGAAATCGTTCTTCGGCAAGCAGGCGGACTCCGTGCAGAAGGGGACCGACGACCATGACGAATGCAGTGTTGCTACAGTCGCGTTTTCGGGGGTTTATCTGGCTCACACGGTTGTCGACAAACATAATAACGGACAATGAGCCAGTGATCTCGAAGTTAATATCGGTACCGAAGGAGCTGTCTTCACTGAACGCGGGAGCCCTCATCGCAGGGATATGTGGAGGTAGTTCTGGGCGGGGGGCTACTTCGTAAGTAAATTTCGTTTATTTTGACTTCGCTGCTTTGATGCTTGAAACCTTTTGGCGGTTTGTGAAGCAGTCATCGCGAGTGTCCGCGCAATTTGACGGACGAGTTTCGACTAAAGCATAGATTCACTAACTTTCGGATGGATATGGCTAACGTTATGGTGCAGGATGACCATCTTCATCAAGACTGGTTACTTTTTCCAACGACTTATTTTGTCAGATACGCCTTTCTGACGATGCCATTTCGCTCTAGTAATACAGCGGGAAAAGGCTTTTGACAGCAGATAAGACTTGCGGTGGTGGCGGAGCCATGATGGCTTCGGATGAGTGACGTCGGCTTCAGCGACGGTGTGACCTAGCAGTGACTGCGTTCGTATATGTCCTTTATCGAATAGTTGGCCGCCTACAACCCCGCGGCGGTTCTGGTGGGAGGCTCCATGTAACACCTTTTGTTAGTATTAACTTTTTTTTAATTTTTTTTTGGGCAGAGTATCTTTACATTACTTGTGACGCGCCGGCTGCACATACTTAACACTTATGGCAACCCAAACATTGCATTACGGCCAGCGTCAAAAAAAAAATAAAAAAAAATAAGAAAGCAACCCCCCACTTCACGACATCGTCACATTGTTTCTCGTTGCCCAATCACTATCGCAATTATCTGACAAGTTTGCAATTGTGCTGAGGAACAGCCCGACCGCGACGACCAAGGCGGTGAGAGCCAACTGGAACAAACCCCTGACTCTTAGCTGCAAGCAAGACTTAGCATTGGGAAGACCGGAAAAATCATTACCGCGCAAGCGAAGCAGCAATACCCGATCGCGAGAAATGGCCAGCTGAACCACCATATCCCAAACTGCGGACAAAAATTCCCGCCGCCGCCGCCGTCGCCGATGTACTCATTTTCATGAACCAAACACTGGTACTCAACCAGTTCGTTGGCTACCGGATCCCAATCGCCGCACTCCACGTACGAGACCGTGTTGTTGCCCTGCGGTGGGGCCGCGTACGACTGATCGCATTGCCTAGCGTAGCTACAAGGCGCATGCGGCGGGAGCGGCACAACGCATGTGGACGTCCCTTGATACAGCGTCTCATCCGTAAAAGTCGTGAGCTCCGTCCCCGGAATCACCGTCGTGTTTGGTCCGAAGCAGCTGTAGGTCTCCATGCAGGTGTCGTAGACGGTGTTGAAGTCCGAGACCAAGTCGATGAAGCATGGTGTGTTCAGGGTACCGTTCCGCGGCCGGCAGATCCCGTTAAAGCAGCGGCCGACCGTGTGACTGTCGCCGACCCACCAGCCGTAAGGGGCAGCGGAGGCGAGGACGGGATGCTGAGCGCAGTCCTGGTGAACAGTGCAGGCGGCGCCGACGGGCTGTGGGGGCACACAGGCGCCAAGGGAGAAATGGTCGGCGAGGCCGGGCAGGACGGATGTGCTGATGCAGACGATGGAGTTGGTGGCGTTGGAGCTGGCGGGGCTGCAGTCCAAGGTTTGATTGCAGTACTGCATCGGTCGAGCGGTATTTGTTTTTAACGCGAACCCTTGCTTTTCACGCACGCCTTGTTCATGCATGGCCTTCCTTGTCGCCAACCACGTCTGCTTCCATCATATTGCGTGTCAAGCACAAGTATCCTCACCCAGTACGTCGAATGCGCCTTAGATATGTAAATGCTGCTTCTGCGAGTTGGCTTCTTTTTCTTCTTTCTCTTTGAGAAACATCCCCTTCTTATGAGGCCATATGCATAGCGGAAGAAGCGAGTGAATGCACGCCGAGCATGGTCATGCCAACTATGTGAACCAGCCCAGGTCCTCGCATTCCAATGCGCCAACAAGCAAATAAATCAACCCCAAAATCAGCATTGCAACGGCGATCAATCCCAACAAGGCGCTCTTCAGCCTGCATGCAAACGAGCAGCAGCACCAGGACACGGCGAAGAACACGCAGAACCCAACCCACGCGGCCCGCGAGCTCGTGATGCATCTCTGCGACTCCTCCCACGCCTGGTCCCCGTCATCGGTCGAGTAAATGTCACACTGGCTCGAGTGATTGCAGACCGCGTAGTGCTCGATCTGCGTCGTGCCTTGGCACTGGGATGTGAACCTGCACGGCGCGCCCTGCGGAAGGAGAGGGACGCAGGTGGAGACGTTGGTGGAGTTTGGCGAGTAGTGGCGCAGAGGCAAAGTAGGCTGGCCGAAGCAGGAGTTGTACCGATCGCACGTGTCGTAGGCGAAGGCGGTACCGTACTCGACGTCGTAGGCGACGAGGCATGATTGACCGGCCGTGCCGTCACGAGGGAGGCAGGTGGAGTTGAAGCATCGGCCGACGGTGTCCGTGTATAGGAAGCCGTTGGTGTTAAATGGCGGGGAGACCGCGCAATCGGTGTGGGTCGAGCAAGGGGAGCCGGGAGGTTGAGGAACGATGCAGGCGGAGGACGAGCAAACGGGAGCTGCGGGGTCGCAGTCGTAGGAGGGCTTGCAGGGTTGTTGGGTCATTCATTCAAGCTCTGATCTCTGGTGGTCAAAACCCGGCGGTGTTAAAAATGTTATGCGGACAGATGTAATTTTTGCATCCAACGCGGGTGGTTGTTTAGGTATTTGTACTTCAGAGTACATTCACCCAGTTGACTTTAGGATTACACTTTTTCTTCGAAGGCTTGCTTGCAAAACTCATAACAGTATTTAGACCAACGAACGTGTACAACGGATGATTGAATTTATTCAGTGCAGCTCAGACTTGCTATGGAGATGAAACGAAAGAGGCAGAATGCTAAAACAACGCGGCAAGAAACCAAACCGAGAGGCAGCTAACTAAAAATGTTAACTCTGCATATGCAGGCAAAAATCCTCCATCTCATCACGATGGCGGCGTCGGCTCAGCCCCCGGCACCTGATATGGCGGCCTATACCCGTACTGTCCCTCGATCCGCTGCGGAGGTGGGAACTGCTGCTGTTGCGGGACATGTGGCTGATAGTACGCCTGCGGCGTTCCATAGTAACCTCCTCCTGCCCCCTGCGGTTGTCCGTAGTACTGAGACTGCTGCCCGTATGGCTGCTGCGGCTGGTATGCCGGCTGTGTGAACGGTAGCTGATAGGCCTGGTATGACTGCGCCGGCTGCTGCTGTTGATTATAATTCTGGGTCTGATATGGCTGCCCGTATGGCGACGGCGGCGGCGGAGGAAGCTCGCCGTTCACTTCGCTCGCGGCGCGGTCGTAGTTCGGTCGTGATATGGTCGTGTACTCGATCACCGACCGCCGCTCTGCGGTCGCGTAGGCGGCGATGAACGAGTCGGTTGTTGACCCTGCTGAGTCGTTGTGATCATTTTCGGACATTGGTAGCGAATTGGAGGGTGTCAAGGCCGTCGGGCTGGCGGATGGTGGGCGGGGTGCGTCGTGGCTTATTGAGGTATTGGAGGTGCGATTTAGGAGTCGGTTTTTCGGAGGTGGCACGGGGGACTGGTTGCCGGCGGGGCCTGTGAGGACCATGGTGGCGTCGGCGGATGTTGGGGAGGATGAGCCGCGGTTGATGGAGAGGCTTTCCGGCGGTTGGCCCTTTAAGGCCGCGTTGAAGTCCGCCATTATCTGGTCCGTCACATTCGCGTCTGGTCCTCCTTTAGCCAAAATAACACGCACAGAATCTTACTGTTAAAAGGTGGAAGGACTTGGCCCGGCAGGAGGGTGCCTTGAGGAATTTGGTCCGCCAAATGTGTCCCAAATGTTGCAACGGCCGCCATCTGCGCCATGGCAATTCAACACTTCCGAAAATTGAATCATGCAGATCCTCCCTCACCTTCCTTGCCAACTCGGCGTATCCCGCAAACAGGATCCTAAAGGCATCCCGCATATCCAGCCGCTTCAGCCCCTCACTCTCCGACTCCATTTTCCGCAACTCCTCCTCCGCGAGATTCTGCTCAAATGTCGCCTGCTCGACGTCCTTCTGCTTCTTCGCCGCTTCTCGAACCGCCGTCACCGTCCGCTTCACCTTGGCCTTTTGCTGCGTGATGGCCTCCTCCCGCTTCCTGACCTCCGCTAGCTTCGACCGGTAACTCGTCATGCTTTCTGTTGCAGGACTTCATATTTAATCGCAACCTTCGAACGACAAGGCAACGGCGCAAGATGTGTGTACCTATGAGGGCATCCTCTCCGTCCACTAGCTCCGACATGACACCCGTGAGCTTCGAAGAAATGTCCTGCAAATCGGAATGTTCCAGCTTCCCCCAGACACCCAAATACTTGATCGCTGGCGAGAGTCAGCCGTAATTCCAACGGAATCGGCCACGACGGCATCAAAAAAACCTCACCATCGCGCTTTTCCTTCGTCAGGGCCTGCAGGCACTTGATGACGTCCTTCTCCTCCGTGAGGAAAATGTGGAGGTCCTTCGTGTCGTGCCGGCCAACGCCTGCGAACGCTCTTCTGATGTCCTGCAGGTACAACCAAGTCTAGTCAGCACACGGGGCGGCAGGAGACAGCACCAGGCAGCACGACGTACCTGCATTCGGGGACGGTGATCGAGGGGGGCGCAGAGTGGCTTGCGGCGGAGTGAAGTTGTCAGATGGCTGAATGGCTGTGCAGTCTGATCTTCGTGGAGTTGGCGGAAACCCAGTGCAGCATTCTGTCATCGCCGTGGTAAGGTTGCCAGGACAGCAGTAAGGGAGGCCTACACAGAAACTTGCACCCGAGATCAGTGGTTATATTGAGTGCAAAGAAAATGACAAAGTAATGCTGTCATCTATCTTCAAGACCTAGTTGTCAACCCAACCCTTGCTAAATATAGCACGATAGCTTCCCAAGGAACAGAATGAACCAACCCCCGCAGACGAATATCAACGCGATGAGCGCCACGAGGCAGCTCTTGACCCTCCACGCGCACGAGCAGCAGCACCACGCGAGCGCCGTCATGACCCAGCTGAACACCCACGCTCCCCTCAGGCTGTCCATGCAGTCCACCCACGGCGTCCCGTACCCTCTCTCATTGTTCTCCTGGAAGATTAGGTCGCAGAGTCCCGAGTTATTGCAGCTGATGTACATGCCCGTGAGGGGTGATTGCGCGCACTGGCCCATGTACCGGCATGCACCGCCCTGCGGTACCAGCGGCACACAGGTGGACATATTGGTTTGTGACGGCGAGGTGTTGATGAGTGGCGTGGTAACGTTGCCGAAGCATGAACTGGAGAGATCGCAGGTATCGAACGCGGTGGCGGATTCGATGTTGACCAGACAGGGGGACCCGACCGTGGCGTTTCGGACCCTACATGTGCCGTTATAGCACCTGCCGACGTCGTCCGCAAACCAGTTGCTGTCTGATGCCGAGTAGTTCCGTGCAGGGTGTACTGCGCAATCCGCGTGGACGTCGCATGGAGAGCCCGGTGGTTGGGGCTGTGAGCAGATGCCGACATCCCAGACCGGGACGGAGCCCTTGGGGAGGTTGAGGAGAGATGCGTTGAGGCAGATGTAGCTGCTCATGATCACATTGTTGCAGTCCAGGGTGGAGTTGCAGTATTGTGTCATGGCGCGTCGTTGGCGTCGGGAAAGCGGTCGGCCGGAAGTTGGCAACTGGGAAATCGAGAGGGTAGCCGGCCGTGGCAGGGAGGAACGGGACGGCGAGCGCAGGCCAAAACTCGCAAGGTAGTCGGTGTAAGGTACAGGGTACCCGTCGAAATCTATTGGGCAGGGAAGGCGGACGACGACAAGGAGAATCAGAGGACAGCGACTTGGCCGTCAGGAGGAACGGAGGGCGGGGTGGGGCCGCAGGGCAGGTGTTTGGTTCAAGGGACTGAGGGGACTATGTAAATTACCGTCAAAATTCGGGCTATTCACCAAGATTCGATGGGCGACGAGCGTCTCCTTGCAACATGCCCGATCCTCCAATGGCCGCGCAATCGAGGAAAGCTCCTTGCTGGTCCGTTCCCGACACTGACGAGAACGCGGAGCGATCCGACCGTTAGCGGCGCAGTCCCTCCTCAGCTCGATACCAATGCGCATCCGAGGCTCGCGCACAAATCGAACGAACGCGATCGCGGTGGGGCCAGCTGCTGGAACGTTTGGGCCGGACGAGGAAAAGCGACTGGAGTTCGGGAATGACTGAACATCGCAGGAGTGCATCACAGAGGAAGCCTTGTGTTCGCATCCAGTCCTCCTGAGCCTGTTCACTGGAGAGCTGGAGGATCTGACGAAGTGTGCCAAGAATCAGCGGTTGTTCCTGTTGCTGATTTTGGTGTCCGAGCATGCAAACCTGTACCTGGACGCCGACGAGTGCGATTTAGCGTGATGGGCCGTTGACAATGCAAGCGCGTTGTACATGCGGGAGGAGCTGAAGTGAGAACAAAAGCACCACCTCGCGAATAACGGACAGCGGAGAATAGGCGATGGGACGCGATAACGATAAAGGACTGCCGACGTTTGGTTGCTGCATTTAAAATAGCTAGCCATTGGCGTAATGCAGGTGTGACGGATTTCGGCGACTTGAGGAGAACTAGGTGCAAGGTTTATCATCTTAAACAATTTTAGATTGCCAAGTTGTTCGCCGCGCGCAAACACTGTCCCGTGTTCCTACAAGTGGTCGATAACATCAGCGGCGAGAGATTACGCTCTTCAGCAATCTCCCTAAAATGTGCGATATTGCCATGGCGATCTAAAAGCCATTCTTACGACGGTAGGGGATGACAATAGTTTGTTGCCGACTGGGCTTCGACGTCGAGGTTGCATATCATATCGTTTCGGTACATGACGTTCTCGTGTGTGAGGGCTTCGCCGGCGAGGTAGGACGGTGGGCCATCAGCACCGTCGGGTTCGGCTTGGCGTGAATCCTGCCGACCCGCGCGCCAGTGAGCATTTGTGACGCAGAAATGGGCACCATTTATCTGAAATTGTCGATCGTATTAGACACGGCGGTCCTTCAAGCCGCACGCCACAGGGCAATGAACGATGTTCATCATTGAAGTATATTTCAATCAAACACATTGTAGCATAATTTACAATCCAGCCTACCATTCCACCTGTCACCGAAGCTCAGAGACTGCGAGCCAATCCCATTGTACACTTGCCGTGCCATAATGTCCCTCCTCACGCTCCGTTAGGCCCTAAGTTATCCGTTCCAGCGCCTCCACGACAGATATCGAGTTCCCGCGAATGACGACCATCCCAAGCGGGTGCTTCTCCGAAGCGGTCACCTCTTCCGTCGCATCCTCCAGCACGACGTTCATGAACGGGTCGAACCCTGTGAAATAATACGATGAAATTAGTGCAATCTATACAGAAGACGAGCGAAACAAAATCGCCAGACCTCTCAAAATGCCCGAGACCTTCCGGTTCCCGTTCAGCTGGAGGTACAGCCGCTTGTCCATGTACCTTCAAGATGCGCAGTTAGTCGCGGGTACATTCGCAGCCACGGCCCTACTTCTTCAGCTCGGGAGTCGGCGCCTTGGACGACATGGTCGCAATGGGACGGCAGTCCGCAAAGAAATGATCGCACGAATGCGAATTTGACGAATCCACTTGGTTTTAGCATCCGCGTCTTAGGACGAGGTCGTGGAGAGACTGAGGAGGAGAAGAAAGAGAATGAGAAGGAGAGGAAGACGGAGGAGGGAAAGAGGCGGAGGAGGACTGGGGGATCGTAAGTGCTTTGCCACCGGACGCCCTGCTAGGTACTGCTAAGCTTCTTGCGCAGGGCATCGTTTCCTCTAAGACGCACATCGGCTTCCTTAAAGGCTCCGGAGCACACTGGGTGATCACCCTCGCGCTCGCCTTCATCGCGGTTTCGGGTCGATCTTGCAGCTAACGCTATGATTCTGGACGGACAACTATTTCGGATACGACAATCAGAACAAGTATTTGAAACGGTACCTCGGAGACAGGCTCATCGTCACCGTTGCCGACTGTTCGTCACCTTTTTTCTGCATCTGCTGGGGCACAGACATCAAAAACTCTTCATGGTGATCCGCGCAGGCCGTAGTCTGCACGACAACGCGCTGCCTGGCCTGTTAACGGCGCCAATGTCGTTTTACGACATTGTGAGAATCCTAAACAGGATGCACGACGTCGCGGACTTTGACACAACAATTGGCCGGCAACCTTTCCGTCATTTCTTGCCGTGAGTGCGTCATGACAACGCAAGCCCCTCATCCTAGGCTTTGAGATCAAGCTTACAACTTCTGTAGTGTCGTGGCTAACATCGTGACCGCGCCGTACGTCAGCTGTGAGTTCTTTTGCTTGTTATACATTAAAGACTTCTGGCACAAACTGTTCCTTCCAGTTATCATTCGCTTCCTCGTCGCCACAATGGTCGCTGCCTTCTCCTTCTCTAAACCCTCCTACCGCGAGCTCAAGCGTCTGGCGGCCATCAACTCTCGTCTCACATCTCTCATCATGGACGAGGCGAGCTGAAGATGGCCGACGTCTTCGCAGATAGGACCGTCCACAGCATCGCGGACCATTTCAATGCCGTCGAGCGCGGACAGGGTCATGGTTCTCGACGAGGGACCCGTCATAGAGTTTGATACTCCGGCCGTTTGCTCACGATGAAGGGATCCGTTTTCTGGACGTTGGTTGCGGCCACTGGGAGGGCTAATGCGGCCGTCATCGCTGCGGTTGCTAGCCATCGTCGAGAAGCGAAATGCGTAGGATTTTTGTCGCTGCCAACGTCAAAGCCTTTTTGTTTTTTCTAGTCACCTATTGTCGTTCCTCCCACGCTCCGTGTCGCACATTTACGGCCAAAGCAAGTGACGTTAAAAGTTGTTTGCAGATTACTTCTTTATACGACTGTTCATCTATCGTCCTAGATTCAATCATAAAGCTTCAAAAATAAGCTTTTCAACAGCCTCGCCTCATATGCCACCGAGTTCTTCGCTGGATCTATCCCCTCCACGCCCATGGGGTCGATGACGATAGGAATGTTCCTGCCATGAAGCTCGCTCGAATCGAAGAAGGTCAGCGCCACGGTGAAGACCGAGTCCTTCAGCAGGATCATGTGCTTCGCGAGCGTCTCGAACAGGGACGCGAAGCACCGCTTCGCGTAATACCACGTGTCGGTGCCGAGCTGTTTACGCGTCAGCAACCAGAACCCCATGAGACGACATGACAAACCTTTTTATTGAAGGGCTCCAAGCTCTTCATGATTCTCGATATGCCAAACTCATAGTTTCCCTTTGCGCAGTAGAGGGTCCCGATGACAAGGTTGACGATTCAGAGGTGGTACGTGCGCTTGTTCGGGTCCTCATACGCGACGCGCTCCTCCTCCTTCTCGATCTTCCGCATAAGCTCCTCGGCCTCCTCGTTCTGAGACGTCATGATGTACGAGACGCATAGGTTCGCGAGGACGATCGCGGTGACGTCCAGTATCTTCAAATATTCCGTTTAGATAGAGAATGAACAAGCATAGTCGTGAGCTTACGCTCTCATAATGTTTCTTCACGATCGGCTCGTAAAAGGAGATGGCCTCCTTGTACTTGCTCTCCTGCATGAAAAGGACGTGCGCAACGTTGAGCTTCCATACGTCGTGCTCGTTGCAGAACTCTACGCTCTTCCTGAAGATCTTCTCCACCATCGTGTAGTTCTCCAAATTCCAATAGATCTTCGCCTGCGCCATCAAGACCGGGATGTATCTGAACGCACGTTAGCGGCCTGGTTTTGAAGGCGAACGAGTGTACCTCTCCACGGCGTCATCATAGTCATTCACGACCTTCTTAACGGCCTCCTCATCCATATTCTGCCTCGCCTCCTGCACCCCCTTCGTCAACTTCCTCAATGTATCCACATGCTTATTGGCCAAGTCATCAAACTTCTTGTACGCAACCTCGGCCGAGCTCTGCCTCAGCAACGTCGCCTCCATGTACTCATACAGATAACCATCCAGATGATTAAACAGCGGCGTCCCGCCGCTCTCGGCCATCAGGTCCGCGGCGAGGTCGTAGTACTCGTACTTGACGTAAAGAAGCAGGAGGTTGCCGAAGGCCTCGGGCGGGGTAGGGGGCTGCTGAAGGAGGAAGTTAAGCTTCTCGAAGCCGGACGTGGGGTCCTCGTCCATGTTCATGAGGGCTTGGTTGTGGAGGGTAACGGGGTCGAGCTCCTGTTCCAGACGTGGCGGCATGTCGGTAAGGGCTTCGCGGGCGGCATCGTCTGGACAATTTACATGTTAGCATTTACGTCGCTTTAATAGGCGGAAGCTGGCGTCTTACAGTTCTTTAACCGGTATTCAATGGCTGCCTTTAAGTTGAAGGCCTCGATCAGGTAGGTTTCGTGGAGAGCTTGAGAGTTCCCAACGCTGCGCACGTCAATCCCCTCTGTCGCCATGCCCACACTAAGCTCTGCGTTCAAAATCAGTACAACTTTTTGTAGATAGCTTTGCCTGGATGGTCCCGGATCCCTCGCTCGATAATGTCTGCAATACATTTTAACGCGGGAACATAGAGCTTCAGTTGATAATTGCATAGTGCGAGCGTGTAAGAAAGCTCTGGGTGGTAGCCTAGTACTTTGAGGGCCTCCGAGTACTTCATTGCTGCCTCTTCGTACTTCGCCTCCTGCACATAATGAATCAACGAAGATGCAAGCAAGACGAAATTTTGCAGATCGGACCTTGTACAACAAACATGCCTGGTTAACAATCGTATCGGTATCATCCGGCGGACTCTGCTCAACTAGGAGCTTACAGCCAGGCAGGTCGTCCAGTTCGTACTTAATGGCCGCCTGCAGTTTAACAAGCTTCTGGGCATACTCGGGACCCTCGACGGTTTGGCATGCCTTTTGGGCAGCCTGGTACTGGCCCGACTTGTACAGACATTGTGCGTAATACAGCCGGTAGTCGTCGACCTCCGGGAAGCTCCTAACAAGCTGCTCATAGCTTCGCCACGCATTTTAGACGCTAGCATATTTGAATTACAAAAGTCTGAAGCCTACCAAGTCGTTGCAGCCGCATAGTCCTGGGTCTGGAAATAGCTGTAGCCGAGTAAACTCAGCGCCGCCCGGCTCCTCGGAAACGACTGTAACTCGTTTGAAAGAATCTTGATCACGTCCGTGAACCGCCTTCGCCTCGTAAGCTGTTGCAGGCCCAGTACAGTAACTCACCCGTCCCTGATGTACGAGTAAATCGTCGCCGTGTACTTTCCCTCTGGAATCTGCAAGGGGCCCCCGGACTGCGACGGATGAGACCCTCCGCCGCCGCCGACTCCGGTCGAGGGCATCATCCCGAATCCGTGAACCGACATTCGCGGAGCCTGCATAACTGATGAGAGGTCGTCAAATGCCGCCTGTCTCCATCAAATCCTGTGGACGATTTTGTTCCTCGAGACGGGGGATCCGATTCTTCGTTCGATATTCGCCATCGAGGACCTTTGAGAATGCCGACTGGATCTGAATGAGGCCTTTGTCCTCAGCCTTCTGGACAACGACCCGCGCAAGGAATCCCTCATCCAGTCCCTGAGTCGGTTTGGCGACGTCCAGCAAGATTATAACGAGGTTGGCGAGCATCGCCGTCAAGGGTTACTTCGACCCGTCGAACCTAGCGCTATTTACCTGCCCGCGACGAGAAAGAGCATGCGCGGCGATCGCCACCTGCAGCCCTAGCTGCGTGGGTTGTGGAGGGTCATGAGAAGACTGCAGAAGGGCGATTTTCAGTTCAATCCGGAGTTTAGAGTGCTGGAGGAAGCCGACGTTGTGGTCCATGAGGGCGACGGGCTCGCCGAGCAATGTGGAGGTGGAGATTGTCGCGGTGCGGAGGGCTGGGGAGAGCGCGGGCGGCAGCAGACCTTTGTGGAAGCGGATACTCGGGCATTTTTATTTGGAGAGGGAAGCCGATAGTATCATGACACCGTGTCTGGATAAATAAGTAGTAGCGGTCCACGCTCCTGTTACCACCTTGCCAAATGCCTTCACGGGCACCTATGTAGTAGTATTGTTGTAGTGTGGAAGTGCGGCCGAGTCGCCAATTGAGGTCTTTTTTTTCTGATCACTCCCAACACCATCCAGCATGCCTCCGAAGCCAACAAAGGAGGTTCCCGCGGAGGACGTAGACAAGGAGGACGCGGAGACGCCCGCCGCCGACGAGGATGAGAACGCCCTCACGGCCGACAATGTGACCAAGTACCAGACCGCGGCCGAGATCGCCAACAAGGCCCTTGCAAAGGTGATCGCGGCCGCCGTGGACGGCGCGACCGTGATCGACCTCTGCAAGCTGGGCGATCTGACCATCATGGAGGGTGTCAAGCCCGTGTATGCGAAGAAGAAGGGGGTTATGAAAGGTGGGGATCTCCTGATCACAGCAGGATTAAGAACGCTCACTATCCCGACCAGGCATCGCGTTCCCGACGTGCGTCTCAACTGGCGCCATCGTGTGCCACATGTCCCCCTCGGCGTCGGACGCGGACGCGTCCAAGGTGTTAAAGGACGGCGATGTTGCGCGCATCGCTCTGGGAGTCCACGTGGACGGCTACGCGGCCCAGGTGGCTCACACGGTCGTCGTGGGCGCGTCGAAGGCCAAGCCGGCGACGGGGAGGAAGGCGGACGTGATCCAGGCCGCGTACGTGGCGTCCGAGGCCGCGATCCGGATGCTCAGGCCGGGAAAGACTAACTATGACGTGACGGACGTTGTGCAGAAGGTCGCGACGGATTTCGGTTGCGTGCCTGTTGAGGGTGAGCATGCCTTCTTGGGTGGGCGACGCGTGTGTGCTAATCCGTTATTGGTAGGAATGCTCTCGGCACAGCTGAAGCGGAATGACATCGACAGCACAAAGCAGATCATCCTGAACCCTACCGATGCACAGCGCAAAGCTGTTCCTGTGGGCGCTTTCGCTGAGGGTGAGGTCTACACTCTCGACATGGTAATTTCCACAGGCGAGGGCAAAGCCCGGCCGCAGGACACCCGACCCTCCATCTTTAAGCGGAAGGATAAGACCATGGGCTTGAAGACCACCTCCGCTCGCACGGCCCTCTCGATTATCAAGAAGGACTTCGGCCTCTACCCGTTCGCGTACAGGCAGTTTGCGGACGAGAAGACCGTGAGGATGGGGATGATCGAGTGCGTGAAGTACGACATGGTGACGCCGCTGGAGGTTTTGTATGAAAAGGAGGGGGCCGAGATTGCGCACTTGCAGGTCACGGTGTTGTTGCTGCCGACTGGCCCTTTGAAGATCACGGCAGGCGCCTGGGACGCTGAGCTTGTTAAGTCGGAGTTGGCGATAAAAGATGAGGCGATCAAGGAGCTGCTCACGCAGCCTGTGCGAAACAAGAAGAAGAAGAAGAAGGCCGGTGGGGCGGCGGACAAGGAGTGATTGTGAAGGGAGGCTGAAATGTTGCTGGTCTCTTTTTTGTTAATATCCCGTTTTTTCTGAGCTTTTTTTTGGATGATGGATGTTGATGATGGATGTGCTTAGGTGGCTTTATTCGTACACCTATCAAGAGTAAAATTTGCGGATTGCCAAAAACGATTTCTAGTCCATGCATCGCGAAATTTATTACTCCAGGGCCAAATAGGAAAAGGTGGGATAAGAACCCATTACTTGCAAGTTTGAAACGCGACAGTATTACGAGGCGCTTCCATCTCCACAAATTGTATCCTTACTCCATGGCAGCATACTGCCGTCCGCCGGTGTTAGTGCCGACGTGGTGTTGTGCGTAGTAGTTTTCACATCACATTTCGAGCAAACGCTCTCTGTCCATATCACAGGGCAGTGAATCCGTAAGTATCGTTCGCAGGTTGCGTCAGCTGGAGACTTTCTTGCTCATGATCTCATACGAATAACGCTCTCCGCGCTTCCCACCAATGTACAAACTCGGCGAAATACCGTCAATTGCAAACCTATAATCGTTAACTCTCCAATAAACCGGGGAAACAAACCCAAGGCGCCGGTAGAACGACATGGCTCGCGGATTGGCCTTAAATACCACCAGCATCACCTTCTCCATTTGACAAAGCTGGGCAATAGCCTCCAGATACCCCATTAATTGTTTCCCGATGCCACGGCCACAATAGTCTCCGATTATTTGCAGTTCCATGCTGTATTCAATTTTCGTAAGAATGCATTGAGAGATAGATCTGCAGACCAATAAATGACGGGGCTGTCCTCCTCGTGCTCGCCGGCGTTCTCCTCCATACAGAACTGGAAGTAAACGTATCCGACGGGCTGCTGCATGGCCTCATCCGAAAACGCGAGAATGTATTTGCCGTCCGCCTCGCTCATTTCCGCCCTCTTTCTTGGCATGCTTGTTAGATTCTCACCCTACCAGATACCAAACATATCCACAACCGCACCTCCTATCCGTCCAGCCCGTGTCCTTCGCGGCCACATACAAGTCATAAAGATTCGTCTTCACAAGCTGGAAGCACCACTCGAACCAGGCCTCCGGCAAATCCTCGATTGAGTATGCCTTCAGGAAAATGGTGTCGGCCCTATAGGTGATGTTTAAATACGAACCCGCCATTCACAACAACATACCCAGCAGAGAATCGCGACGGAATTCCCACTCTGGAGCATAGATGGTCGACAGGTGTCGCTTGAGCGGCTTTGAGGACATCCATTTCCAGTAACTTTGACGACCGGCGATCATGAGCTCCACAACGTCAACCTCCGATGGTGTCCCTCAAAGATCCCACATCGGGGAACAATTCACGGCGTATAGCATAATGGGGGATGTGGAGGATGCGACTCCGGCGCTTTCCGAAGGACGGCGTGCAGGGACAACGACTGGAGGTGTCGCGGCCACTGAGCGTGCGCAAGCTCGTCGGTTGCCTCAACGGCGACGTCGGAAGTCGTCTGTAAAGGTATGGGTCGTGCGTGACTTCATGTCTCTAACTATGGTTCGACACAGTCCATCGCTTCCAGCTCGTCGAGGCATGACAGCCGTCGATCTGAGACGGGTTCTGACCGCTCAAAGGCGGATGCGGACATGCGCGGCATCATTTCCTCGGGCCTCGTGCTCATCGCCGGCGCTGATCGCGTCGCCAAGCGCCAGTTGCTTAATCACCTGCTGCTACGGGTCGATGAGGCACCGGACGGGCCTATGCGCGTCGATATCCTCGGCACCGACAATGACCTGGAGCTGCTTTCTACACTTTCGCGCTCGATGGGCATCGTCGTAGAAGATGACGTCTCGCAGCGGAACGAGGCGGAGCTATCCCGCCGACTAGGAGAAGCAGTTATCCATGGCGGCCAACAGCGGGCTAAAAGGGGGGAAAGCAAGATCCTGCTGGTTGTCGACGCGCTCTGCGCGACAGCGGCCCACAGTATCCTCGTCTGGGACGCCCGCGTTCGCCGGAGGAGCTTGCTTAGCGCCTTTTGGAGGGCGATCGACGTCGGCGTGCGGGAGCAATGGGTGACGTGCATCGTCGTGACGCGACCACTGGGTGTGGATTTCGTGTCGGAGATTGATGGCGTTGTCTTAACGGAGGAGGTGGGTGATGCAGATTCGAGGGCGCCGTTCGAGGACGGGAGTCTTCGGCTATGTACGCTAAGGCGGAGTGGTGGGCCAAAGACGCAGAGATGGAGGGTGAGCCTTGTCCCGCGGACCGCACCGGTTCGCGTGATCAAGATGGTGCCAGACGGCTTCGACGAGACGGATGCGACGACGTTCAAGGTATCACACAGTTTCCATCTGTCCGTCCTTATTTCCGTTTCTAAATCGCACTTCAGGTGGCAGATCTTCTCCGCTACCTCCACACCGCCTCGCCCCTCGACGAAAACCCCACCACCGGCAGCCTCATCAAACGTCTCACCCACACCCCGCT
>JADGJL010000246.1:0-29154 GCA_027600665.1 Irineochytrium annulatum | reverse complement strand
TTGACCGTCGAGTGATTTTATTGGCCGTTGAAATATGCTCAACAGGGTGAACCGACAGATATTTGAAACGCCCTATTAGCAACAGACACTAGTGTTGTGTCGATATCAAGCTTAGACAGGTTACAATAATAGATTCTTTAAGAAGCTCCCCTTCAGCGGATAAGGACAAGGCAAGCAATTTGGAAAATTGATGGTCGTTTTTCTAATGATGTTACCAGCTTTTGATTTTTGTTTCTGCACTCATAGAATTTGCTGGTGTACCCGATTGTTCCATTGAAAATTACAAGGAGATAAAGGTTTGTTTGCTTTCTGACATGATCTTATAATTTGTAGGGTGTGGGAAAGCAAATCAACAATTACAATTGTGGTGCGCATGTTGTTGTTAACGCTGTTCGATCACGATTTGGACTGCCTCTGACCAGGAAAGGCAACAACGTCTAATTGCACAAGGAAGTGCGAACAAACATGTGTCGCGTCCTCGGCGTCGTAGCCTCCAAAGCTCCACAGCTAGAACAGGTAAACCTATCCTAACTCAGAGCCGAGCACTAGGCCGGGTGACACGCAAGGTGTTACACGTCGTGCGCGCATTCTAAGGGACACGGTGCAAGACCATAGGGGAAGGGTCGCTACTCCAACCCCGTAGACGATCTAAGTCGTCGCAAATACAAAGTAAGTCTATATTAAGTTCTCAAGCGAGGCGTACGCTTCGCAAGGTAAGAGCGCATAGCGCGGGTGTCAGATGATGGGCGCCATAGGGCGAGAGAGCGTAGGCGCATGCTAGCTATGCTAGTGTCCGTACTCCAGTGCTGGCGCGTCGTAGGTCTTGAACTCGTTGCGTGGTGCTGTTCGAAGTTCGACACTGCCTACTCACTCTAACAGTCGACGTATCCTGGCTCCGAAGGGCTCATTATCTGCGTGCTCCGACTGGTCCTTCTCCTAACTCGAGTCGGGTCCAGCCTGCCGCATCTCAGGATTATATCCGTTTCGCCGGTGGTTTACCCAGTTCCACCCAAGCAAGCCCTATACCCTCCACCGGCCTTCCTTCTTGGCGATCACTGACCGTTCGCGACCTGCGGGTGAGGGAGCTCCCGTGCTGCTAGTCGTGCTGGGGTATTCAGGGGACGGTAGGCACATAACGTGTGGTCGATGTGCGGTTTATTGCAGCGTAGGGTCAGGGCGACCCCAGCCAGCCGTCGGGCCGTCGTCTTGCGACGGCGGTCCTCAGGTGGGTCGCTGTAAACTCAATTCTATCTCGTGCTACACTATGTAAATCTAGTGCATCATCAGCGCCGCACTATCCACAAAACAGTCTAGCGGTACTACCAATCATCGACGTCCTTAGCCGTGCCGGTTAATGCGGATAATAAGTAGGTAGGGCGTAAAATACATAGGCAGAACATAACCAGCGTACTCCGAAGATAATGGTAAGCCATTTCTAAGTCTACCAGTCACGCGTCAAAAACCACTAGCTAAAGCTCTAGTGGAAAGGTAACTGGGCGATAACTAGGACGAGGGCTACTCATTTGTCGTCGTATGCGGGGTATGCCTTCCGAGGATTTTAGCATACCAGTAATCACTTCATGGGTTAAGCGGGTAAACATGCCTGCGCGGCATGCTCGTGCTGGAATTTCAAGGGGGTAACCCAGTATAATACCGGAGGTATCAGCGTAGGATGTATGTCAATCTATGGGGACAAATGATACACTCTGTTGGGCCATGAACTCTGTTCAAGTTGATTGAGAGCTGTGATTGATGCCTTTGTTGGCCACGATTTGATACAAAACCGGTCTGTATTCTGGAGAGACGTTCACAAAGGTTTTAGATACGAGTGACAAGACGGCTGTTGTCGTGTACAACTTGTCGTTCGTTGAGCTGGATGGGGGTGCAACAAACTGTTATAGCCTTGAAAAAATAAGATGCATGGATGAAAGTGCTATTGGGACTCATGGAGAAAAAAAAAGATACTAGCCATGGAAAAAAAAAAAGAATCTGTTGTCGTGGACGGAAAGCTGAGCCAGTGGCTATAATTATAAAGATACTTGCAATGCTGGAATTGGATGGGCAAAAAACGAAGATGCATGGGTGCTGAAAAACAAAAATACAAAGGCGCCAAAAAAGAAACAAAGATAGTGAAGCTGAAACTCTGGATGCTAGGACTTGCAAATCCGCTGCTGCAACTATGAACTTTTAAAGTTTGTAGCAAGCATGTATGCCCTATACTCTGGTGCAATTTAACATGGGAATAGCTGAGAGCCAATTTTCTGTTGAACATTTTTAAAGGCTGTGCATGGTTAGGAATTTTAATGGGCTCTGGCAGCAGGATAACATTTGCAAGCCAGATCCGACTGTAGAAAGAGTATAATAGGGAAGTTTTCTTTCTTGCAGTGTTCAAAAATCTGGCCCTGTACACATCGTCCTGCGCAAGATCTTTTCCCATATATAACCTTCCTTGCATAGTGATTTATGCAAGTGATCCCTTTCTGACGAGGAAGGAGCCGAGCGTCAAAGAATGTTGTACATCAATGAAGTCATGATGATCAATACTTTAGGGAAAAAGGAGGCCGGCGAGTTACAATCGGATGAAGAGAAAGGAGAATACGGCAAGTTCGTATGACAGGGCAAATGGAGGGCGCTTTCGGAAAAGGAGCAAGATGACTGGGAAAAGCTGGCAGAACAGTTAAGTGAAGACGCCGAGAATGTGCGCCCTGTGGATCGACAGCACATTGCTGAAAGGTTGAAGAACACCTTTAATCATTTTGCAACGTATTGCGGAACTATACTTTCATGGTTGAGCGTCAACCAAATTTTTTAGATCGGCAATGTTGATTTTCTTGGTGCAATGAATGTATTACGCAAAGCCGTTGGGGAAAGGCAAACCGCAATTTCAAACAATTGCGCAAGGTTTGATTGAACGGTCGCATAAACACCGCTCATATGTGTTGTTCCCCGAACTAAAAAGTTGTTCGCATTCTTGCCGGTCTGGGATATTCCATGGACGACCTTTTCACCGCAGTGAGTGTGGATATCGACGTAGCGTTTGCTGACAAGAAGAAGATGCGACGCTATGAATTTGTAATAAATAATGTTTCAGAAACAGGAGAAGTCAGTCCGCAAGAGGATGGTCGACATGCTGCTGCACCTTCTTAACGGGTTCCTCGCCGAGAATGATTTGCGTGGGCAGACGCACTGAAGGGAACCAATGGTCTTACCATTGTCGGGTGGCCAGCTTCCGTGAAGTTTCAGTTTTGCAGCTCTTGCACAGTGAGACATGCTGAGTTCAATCATAGGGACTCAAGGAGGCGAGATAAAGTGTAAACACGTAACGTGAAAAGTCCGAAGTTGGGTCAATCCCACACTCTATCCAGTGATTAGACTGAACTAAGGATGTTGTCATTTATGACAGTTCATAAGCCGATATTACGGTATAGATATGCTCTCACGTCTCATTCTTGAAATGAGACGCATGACAAAGTGATCAGTCAGAATATTGGGCGCATGTCAAACTCCGCACCAATCACTTTGTTTGCCTCAGTCCACACCACCACTCCCTCGTCCACCTCCCGCCATCAACGCTTCTCGTCTGGCTCATATCCCACCGTTCCCTCGCCACCACCACCAACATCACCAACACGACCACCCGCACATCGGCCATGTCGAGCTTCGGCCCGCGAGCGACCACAACATCCACCCCGTCCCGCATCTGACGGCTGCGCTGATCGAGCGCGAGCAAGGGCGCGGGTACGCGACCGAGGCCCTGCGCGGCTGCATGCACGCCTCTTTGGGATGGGCGCGGGAACGCGCGTCGCGGTCATTGATGGCGTAGGCGCCGCGGTCGGGCTTTCACCGCCACCCGTCGCTTCGTCACGGCGCCTGGGGGCGTTGTCGTCAGGATTAGAAACGAGGGAGAGGGTAGTATACTTCCACTACGCCGCGACGGCGGCAGAGGGGGTGTGCAAGGCGCACGTCGGGCCGCCGAGGCTGTCGATGAGGCCGGGGACCGTGTGGCCGCTGACGCTGGCGTCGTCGGTGCTGCTGAGGGTTGTTGGGGGGCCGACGGGGAGGGGAAGAACATCCAATCGGGCGGAGGAATGCGCACAATTAACAATTGACTTTCACATCTTAAGTTCAATTTTTGAGCAAACGACGCACCTGTCATGCTACGAATCCAAAGAGCAATCCCACGGCCAGCGACCAAGACCGCTATCACGGACTTGATCAAATAGCGAAACGACGGTTTTACTTGATATTTTACTACCAATTTGCATATCCAGACGTACCACAAGGAATTTGCCGTTACTTCCAAGATTACAATGAATCTCTGACGCAATTGGATCCTGCAACACGTCAATCCCGATTAAGTGAGATAGTACGATATTAGAACGGTGTGACAACACCCTTCAGGAGTTCCAAGTTCCGGTGTTGCCTGGAATAATCCGTCCCTGATTTGATGCAACCATTAAAGTCGAAACCATCTTGCTTGTTTGCATTAAGGCGAATTTTGAGCAACCGATGCACCTACCTCGCTACAAATCCGTAGAGTAATCTCACAGGCAATGACCAGAACCGCAGTCACGGAGCCGTTTAAACAAAAACTATTGTTTTTTTGTTTTTTTTCCGGTATCTTGCACTTGCAACAAATCAACGATCTGAAAGCAACGCTGGGACAGAAGTGTTCATTATCCACGACCCTTCCGCAAAAAAAAGCTTGATGACATAATTGAGATTAAACAATGGGACTAATTCTGGATGAGAAATCTTCATTGCAGCCACTTAGCTGAATCGGTGAGTATTGTACTGAGAGCTCTCGATGATGTGTGTTTTGTTGGGAATTTCCTCTGAGATACGTGAAATATCCTTGCGTAAAATCGACGCAAACCAGCGTGGTTGCGTAGAAACCGCAAGTATGTGACCTTAGCACGCCACAGCAAATTTTTTATTCTTTTTTTTTCAGTGCTGCTATTGCTTGACGAATATGGGTTTTCCTTTGTTCTCGCTAACGCCTCGGCTTTCCATGTGCCTCCCATGCTTGCCCTGCACTGTTTTTCCTTCTTTATCAACTGTTCAATTAATATTTAACCCATTTCTTTCTCTTCTTACTTTCATTCCCCCTTCTCTTCTGGTTTAGAGTAATAGGTCTTGTGGCGCAGGGTAACCATATGAATCCTCGGCCCCGCGCTCCCGGATACGGATGGGCCAAGAGCCGGCCCCTTTACGAGGTCTCGCTCTGGCCCCGTCACGTCCAAAACGGATGGAAAGATTTTTGAAGGCAAAGTATTCCTTGATGGTTGTTGGGGTGGTCATGTGCGAGGCTTGTGCATCAGTTGCTAACGGGTTGAGCTCAATCTGATCGAATCACCTTCTCCACTTCACTCCACCTCCATATGCTGGCCCGCAACTATCCGCTCCTCAGCCCCTCAAACTTCGTCAAGCCGCACCCACTTCTGCCGGTGAATGCCAACGCGCCGTCGAACCCGCCCGGCCGCGCCAGCCGCATCGAGAACCGCCTTGGGCCTGGGCGCCGAGACAACCGAAACAACCGCTTTGAAGACACGACCCGCGTCGAACCGAATTGCATTGACGCCCGCGGTGCTGCATGCGCGCCTCCGCGCATAATTATCCCTGACATATGGGAGTCCGATGAGGTCCTGTCGGAGGACGGGTTTTACGGCATACCTTCGGCCGCCCCCGACCCGGCGGACAACCGCCTGCCGCGGACCATCCTCGTGGCCGTGGACCACACGCCGGAGTCGCAGGAGGCGCTCGCGTACGCGCTCGAGAACGTTGTTAGGCGCAACGACGAGGTCAGGCTGTGCACGCTCGAGCGCCGCGGTGGCGGTGGGCCGACATGGACAGATCAGCTGAGGTCGCTGCTTCCTGGTGGGATGGGTGGGAAATCGCTGGATAGGGTAAAGGAGGAGAGGGCGGAGGTTGCGATGGAGGCGGCGAAGGAGGCCATTCGGGAGGCGTGGTGTACCATCGTGAGGCACAGGTCCAATTTGGAGCCAAGAGACGTTTACCACGTGAAACACGAGGTCGTGCTGGCATCGGAGGAGGAGATGTGGAAGGCAGAGGGCGGTGTCGTGGAATTTATCAGAGACATGTGCGTCCGCGGGTCAAAGAAGGCGGACATGCTTGTGGTGGGGTCAAGCGGCGGGTTAGGAAGGCGGTGGGGAGATACCGTTAGCGATCACCTGTCCAGGAGCGCGCCTTGCCCTGTCCTCATTGTGAAAAGGTATCACGCGGATGTAGTAAAGCTGGACGGGGATTTCGCGGACTCGGATGAAAATGACGGTGACGTGCCGCTGCCGTCGTCGGTGGAAAGGATTGCAGAGGTGGAGAACGCCTTGAAGGAGGGGTTCGGCATTTCCGGCATGGTCACGGCTTTCGATAGGGTGGCGGAAGGGATGGGGTCGACTGAGGTGGAGAAGAATTTGGCGGAGGGGCCAAACGCGTTTGGCATGTCCGGCAGGATCATGGCTTTGCCGGGCGTAGCTGAAGCGACCCTCGGCGTTTAATTTCCTCGCACATATTGAGTCTTAATGGTGCCCGATGCATCAGCAGAGACTCGCCTTTGCTTCATTGCCTACAAGGATGCCGACATTCTGTACATTTATTTGTGTTGTTGCCGGATTGCCTGCTGGTGCTTTTAATTATATTCCATGCCTCTGGTTTGCCTGGGACCTGAATGTTTCCCATTGTAAAATATTGAGATATGCAAAGGTATTAATAGTACCAATATATTATTTTTACTTAGTTGGTGGAACATAATGCGCGGTGTGGGGGTACATATGTTAATAACTCGCAGGCAATGTACGTAAAATGTAAGGTTAACGTATGCATTAAGAATAAGTATGCGTAATTGTGTGTCACACGTCAGAAAACTATCCATGAGATCATGATGCAAGGAAGCGCGACGGTAATGGCCTGCAAATGGCCTCGTTTCTTCGCTACATCTGACGTCGACGATCCGGTCGGCGCAGCGGAGCCGGCAGATCCTGACGCTGAGGGGGTCGACGTCACCACCTCTCTTCCAGCTACCGATGTGGTTATTGGAGGAAACGGGCTGCTTGCTTGAGCGAAGTACTTCGTGATCTGCAAACAAAGCGATTAACGCCTTGTTAACGAAATAGAAGGCAGACTCACATAGGAAGTGGCATTCTTCACGGTACGGTGGTAGTCGCCGCCGGGGCCGAAATCGACAGCCACACAGCCAAATCGATACATGTAAGTTGACCACTCAAAGTTATCGAACAGTGACCAAATTAGAAGCGATCGGATTGGTAATGCGTCCTCCACGACCGCGAGCCGAAGCTGTTCCAAGTGGTCGACCCAGAACTGTCTCCGGGTGTGCGGTAAGTTGTCGCTGATGTCGTCAGGCATTGGATCACTGGCGTTGGCGGCAACCGAGTAACCTGGCAATGACACCCGCTTTAAACTCTACACCGAAAACTCCATAATTATACTGCGTCTCACCTAATTCTGTCATATGGATATCCATGTTGTAGTACTTATAAATCGCTTGCGAGAGGTACCGAAGGCCGTGAGCCCACACGTTCTGCCAGGAATCGCCCGCCTGAAAGCCACCAGGCGTATTTCCGCTTGACGAGTAGTAGTTAAGAGCAATAAAATCCGTCTGAAGCCAACACGATTGAGTTGAAAGGAAATCCTGCTGTTAATATGTACCGTGTTGGCTACAATAGCCCGATCCTCTACCGAAAAGCTCGTTAGCTGAGGGTTCACCGCCTTCGTGACGTTGCCCCACTATCACATAAGTTTTAGTTGCTTGCAATTGAAGCTGAATATATACATCACCAAAAACGACCGGATCCCACATTCTGCCCAAATATTCAACCTGTCTCTTGTACGCTCCCGCCGTGTCCCCATTGACCGGAGAGAAGTACGTAATGATCGCCGGCATCCCAAACTTCATCCCGTACAAAGCATATTTTGACCGAGCGAGTTGGACCGCGCTGCCGTGCATTAACATCGAGTTGTACATGCACGTCGCCCATGCGCCGCGGCCCATGTTCGCGGCCGGTGCGATCCAGTCTGAGCAGTTATTCAGCTATGAAATAGAACTAAGAAGTTGTAAACGGACCGACTTGGTATCCCATGTTGCAATTCGCGTCTGCCTCATTCAACGTCAGCCAAAACCGCACCCGAGACCCATAATTTGCGAAAAGAACATCCGCATAGTTCGTGAAATCCCTAACAATTTGGCGGTCCAAGAAACCCTTGTATCCGTCCCAGCACGCCTGCGGCAGATCAAAATGAAAGAGCGTGAGGTACGGTTCGATGCCGTATCCGAGCAGGAGGTCGATCATTCTGGAATAGAAGTCTATGCCCGCCTGCATAACTGTGCCGTTGCACAAGGGCAGGATGCGCGCCCAGGACACAGAGAAACGGTACGCCGTTGCACCGAGAGAGTGCAGGAGCGCGATGTCCTCCTCCATGCGGTTGTAGTGGTCAATGGCCACGTCGCCGTTAGGGACGGTTATGCGGTCGGTGTGGAACAGAACTAACGTATTGGCTCAATGGGAGGACGGAAGGCGTACGACGTACCATCGAGTGTGCTCGGTCCCTTGCCGTCCTTGTTCCAGGCGCCCTCCATCTGGTACGCCGCTGGCAGGGCCAATTAGAAGCGAGGCGGCGCCCGGCTGACTCACATCCCCCGAAGCCCCATAGCAGCGGGAACGCGGGCGGCGATGATGCCGATGTTGCACGCGACGACGAGGGCGATGACGATGCAGCCGCGTGCGCAGACGAGGTCGCCAGACCGACGAGGAGCTGGAGGAGGAGAGTTATCATGCTGATTTAAAGCTCCGCTGTGTGGCATGACGGCTTGTGGAACAACGGTTTGTCGAACGATGGCTTGTGGACACACATCAAACCGTGTCAAGCGCTCGATGTCGTGCTCTGATAGTGCAGTCGATTCACGCGCTGCTGGATCTGCGCGCATACTCTGTGCAACGTCCAGTTCAGCAACATCTTGTTTTTCGCGTCGTATACAGAATCAATATGCTCTGTTATTCACCCTCCGTATCATTACCCGGCGACAGCCGTTCCAGCTCAACCACCCCACTCGACAGCCGCTTCTTCGCACCTCCAATCATGATCGGCTTCATCTCCTGTTGCATGCAGAGGTACTCCCCACCCAGCGACATTGTCAAGAGCGTAACGATGTTTAGGAACCACCATGTGAAGGTGTTGGGGAAGCCGCCCGAGTATGCAGCGGTCAGCAGCACGTGGAATCCGTGGAGAGTGCAGGTGAAGTCGAAACACAGCTTTGCTCGTTGGACTATGTACAGGAGATAAAGGGTGCTGAAGGGAATATGAGACAAATCGAAGAAATGACGCCTTACCATAACACGGCGTTAAAGACAAACGCAAAGCATAAACTCCACCCCTTATGAACGTCAGCATAAGAAGAGGAGCCGCTATCATACCAAAACCGTATCCAAAGTGACTTCCGGGTAGTACAGCAGGTGATTGAGTGTGATGGACGAGCCGGTCAGGACTTCAAGGGCAAGCACTATCAGGGAAAGCGACACGTAGTGCACGCTCTGCAGGCAGACTGATTAAGGTAAATAAAGTGGCGAAAGTGAGCTCCAACCTATTTGGGAAACGACATGAGCGGGGTCAAAGACAGTAAGCCTGAATTGGGAGAACGATGCCATTCCCGGATCGGTCGATGAAGCGATGGATCTCCAAGGTCAGGCAGGAAAGGACCTATCTCGCATGCGTCTTATTCGACGAGCGACTCACAAGCCAACCTGCGCCCGACGACAGCGACAGCCGATCCCATCCGTTAACCGTCTACCGCCGCCGAGATGGTTTTAGCAGGTCTCCTTGCGTTGACTTCCTTACCCTAATTGCGTGTTGACATGCGATCGCTCTGCCCGCAGATCTCGGGCGCAAGCTCCAGACGGCGCTCCACTCCCTGACGAAAGAGAGTGTCATTGATGAGAAGGTCCTCGCCAACCTCCTGAAGGACGTCTGCTCCGCCCTCCTTCAGGCGGATGTGAACGCAAAGCTCGTCGGCCGTCTTCGCGACAACATCAAGAAGATCGTCAACATCGACGAGCTAGCCGCCGGGATCAACAAGCGCAAGCTGATCCAGAAGGCCATCTACGACGAGCTATGCCGACTCGTCGACCCGGGCGTTGAGGCCTTCCGACCCGTCAAAGGTCGCGCCAACTCGATCATGTTCGTCGGTCTCCAGGGTGCGGGGAAGACGACAACGTGCACGAAGCTGGCGTACCACTACCAGCGCAAAGGGTGGAAGACGTGCCTGGTGTGCACAGATACGTTCCGCGCTGGCGCGTTCGACCAGTTGAAACAAAACGCGACAAAGGCCAAGATCCCCTTCTACGGGTCATACACCGAGTCGGACCCGGTACAGCTTGCGATGGAGGGAGTGGAGAAGTTTAAGAAGGAGGGGTTCGAGATCATCATTGTGGACACGTCGGGGCGACACAAGCAAGAGACGGAGCTGTTCGAGGAGATGAGGCAGATCTCCGCAGTGGTGAAGCCGCAGAACACGATCTTTGTGATGGATGGGACGATTGGGCAGGCGGCGGATGCGCAGGCAAGGGCTTTTAAGGAGACGGTGGATATTGGGTCAATCATTATCACGAAAATGGATGGGCATGCGAAGGGTGGTGGCGCGATATCGGCGGTCGCTGCGACGGGGAGTCCGATTATTTTCATCGGTACAGGCGAGCACATGACGGATTTGGATCCGTTTAAGGCATCGCAGTTTGTCAGCAAGCTGTTAGGTTAGTTCTTCGTACTTCGCTTTACGGTCGCTAATAGTCGTGTTAGGGATGGGCGACCTTTCCGGTTTGATGGAAACGGTCAAGGACATGAACCTGGAAGGCAGCAAGGATCTGATCAAGAATCTCGAGGCCGGCGTCTTTACGCTCCGAGACATGTATCAGCAATTCCAGAACATCATGAACATGGGATCTATGTCCAAGATGATGGGAATGATCCCCAACATGCCGGCCGAGATGCTCCAAATGGGCGAGAAGGAAGGATCCGCGAGGATCAAGAAGTTCTTGTGCATGCTCGACTCGATGACGGAGAAGGAGCTGGACTCGGACGGGAAGATTTTCTCGCAGCAGACGAGCAGGATCTATCGAATTGCGAAGGGGTCAGGGACGACCGTGAGGGAGGTGGAGGAGATGCTGGGGCAGTGCAAGAAGTTCGCGGAGGTCATCAAGTCGATGGGGGGCAGCAAGGGCCTGTTCAACTCGATGCAGAAGGGCGGGAAACCGAACCCACAGGCCGTTAACAAGATGCAGGAGTCGTTGGCGAAGATGCTGCCGCCTCAGGTGAATATTTTCTGCAGTCCTGTAATACGGTAATATGACTTACGCTTTGGCGCGGTTAGATGTTGCAACAAATGGGTGGGATGCAAGGGATGATGCAAAAGTGAGTTTTTTTGTTGCGCTTTTACTTCTGAGGGAGAAAAACTTACTGTTATTTTAGGGCACAACAAATGATGGGTATGGGGCGTGGTGGCGGAGGAGGTATGCCCGGCATGGAGGGCATGCAAGAGATGATGCAACAGATGATGGGAGGCGGGGGGTTGCCGGGGATGGGAGGTCCCAGCGGCGCCGGCGCAGGCGCAGGCGCAGGTCGCGGCCGTGGGCGGGGTCGTCGGTGATGTTTTGGCGGTCGATGTAGGGTCGCGATCGCTTTCAGTAGGAAGGAACAAGACGGTCGCGCGAGCCGACTATGGCCAAGTTCAATCATAAGTAATATCAAACCCGAAATTTTTGGATCGAAAATGTGTTTTGTGATCTCCTTGAGGATAAAAGAATAATCTAATTCAAGACGGGTTAATGTAAGATCGTCTAGTTGGTAGCAGGCATATTTTCCTATCCTTCAGTTGTCCTTGGGATTTGACCTTTCGCTGTGCGCGTCAGATCAAGGATAACGTCGGACGCGACTGTTCAAACACGGGCCAACCCAGCTATCTACCCAAAGCTGATCACCCCCCGTTGAGTCCGTGGTCTCCCAGCCCTCATCCTCAATGACCTCAACGACCTCAACGGGACCGACCTCCCTCTTCTGGCGCCGGCAGAACCGCAACGCCAATGTCAACGGCCGCGACTCCAAGGCCCTTGATTCCCCGGACGCCGTCCCGACCAGCCCGGGCAGCGGCCACCGCCCCTCGCTCGACATAGACCGCAACCCGGGCAGATCGCGCGGCCTCAACCGCCTTTTCACCCGCCGCACAGGGTTCACAAACTCCCTCGCCTCCCCGGAGCCACGCCCCTCCTTCTCATCGCCATCGGTCCCCTTCTCTTTAATCGCTCCGACCCTCACCCGGCCACCGTCAAGGGCGTCCACGCGATGCTCTAACACATCGACAACATCCTCGTTCAAATCCGCCTTCATGCGCGTCGGTTCGGCACTCGGCCGCCGGCCGCGAGTTAGCACGCCCACGCCGAGCTTGTGGACCAAGAACTCGCCCACGGCGCAACATCAAGAACCGATGCCTCAGAGACCGCGGTGGCAGTTCTGGCGCAAGCGGAACGACCAGACCCAGCAAGCCGCCGCGTCCATCTCCCCCGACGACGGCAACGACTGGCTCTTCAGCGGCGGTCGCTCGTCCTCTCGGCAGCACTGGCGCGGTGGCCGCGATCCTGAAGCCACGCCGAGCCCGATGCAGACGCTTGAGGACTCGCTGCGGATGGCGCTAGAGCGACCAGGAACGCCGACGCCGCTGGCGCTCGAGGACGCGTTCGGAGGGGGGTCCACGAGCGTCGGGCCCATAATGGCGGCGCGGTTCGGCGCGCTTAGGGACGACGAGTGCTCGAGCGTCGAGACGGATGTCACGGAGAGCATATCGGACGATGATGAGGAAGGAGGGTATGTGGCTATCGCGTCGGGCGTAGCGAGGGCGGCCGTTACCGCCATCACAACGCCACCCTCACCTTCGAGCCCGAGGTCGACGTCGACGGCGGGTCTGGCGCTGGTGGGCTCCCCTATCAAATCCATCTTCTCTCGGAGGCCCAGCTCACCGCTCTCATCGCCATTTGCCATGCCCCGTGCGCCTTCCGGACGGACCCAGAGCGTACGTCGACCGCTAAGGTCGCGTAGGCCGAGCTCGGTCGTTGTTTATGACATAGACGGTCCGGCCGCAGACATGCCGGACCCGTCCCCGACCGCGACGGGCAAGTCGGACGCGTCCCCGACGGCGAAGGTGCTCGGTATGGGCGGGAGCGACGTTGCGAGCGTAAATGTCTCTTTGGAGGATACTACGGCATCGCTAGCCGCTCAGGACCGCTCTTTAATGGACAGGACGACATGGGGTCCGGCTAATGATTGGTGAGTTTAGCCTCAATATTCTTAATCTTACCTTTTCAATCATCGCTCGCATAGGTACTCGAATGCCATCCGCAACTCAATCGCAAGCTCGATCGAGTCCTCGATCGAGAGCGTGAAAGCACACAGCGCAATAAGGGAGGACTTGGAACCGCCCGCTCTGAGCTCCTTCCCACCGCTCAAGGACGCGTCGTTAAAGCGCCGGCGAGCCAGCGCAGTGTTATTGAGCCCCAAGGTGGACGAGAGATCCACCAGCACACGCACCTGGGCATGATAATCTTCCTGTACTGAATTGGACATGCAACTATCTGCGATGCAAATTCTTTGAAATACTTAGTCCCACTCACCAACATTATCCCACCCGTACGCAGACCTCTTCTATTATCTTACCTAGACCTCACCTTCCAGCTTCGTCGGCGTTTGATTGTGCATCCAGTTCACTCGATTGTTTTGTTTGATTTTCTGTCTCTACGAAACGATGTATTATGCCTCATAAAACTATTGCAAGGACAGTGTTCATAATAAGAAACAATAATCTTTACAGTTCAAGACTATTATTGCGTTTTGTGCTTATAACTTAGATAGATTCCTGATGTGAGTTCCCACCAATGTTTCAATAGAGGCCGTCCCTGAAACGTGATCCCAACCGATATCTGCTTATGGAATACGAATGTGATTGTCATGCAATTCTTTACAGTTAATCCGGTTACACCGTCACTCCCGCAGCTAGTAAACACTGATTGAGGCTCTTTAAATAGAGTTCGGCGAATGACGAGAAATAGTACTCATGCTCGCTGCAGGATACAATAGGAGTTAGCTTGTCGCATAAAACGGGCTCTGGCAACATTACCTGTTATGCTCGCCGACGAAGTTGTGCGCCTAGAAATGAACGAGAAGCCGTCAGCCGCTAAGCCAGTCGCCAAGGCCAAAAAATACTTACGAGTTCATGGCACATTGTCATAAACCAGTAATAGAACGTCTCTGGCTCCTCACCCCTCATGCCGTCCGCTAACCCCTGCTTCCAATGCAATCCGAGGTAGAATCTCAAATTAAAGAACAGCACCTTCCCCCTGTTAAACGCCACCGTAGACCCAGTCTTGTCCCAATAGACGTTCACCTTTCCCGGCTCGAGCCCAAACACTTTCTCACTTAAAAACCGCAGTAGTTGCACGAATCTCATAAGCGCCGCCGCATCGAGCAACTTGGACCCCTCGATGGATGTTCGATCAACGTAAAATGGCACACTCTTAACGACGCGAAGGCGGACAAGGTCCCCGTCGAGGATGGGCGCGCAGGTGGTTCGGGTGTGTCGGGTGGGCACGTGGGCCTCCCCCGGATCCGGTTGACTTTCGGCGGGGATCGACGCGTGAAAGGACGACTCGGAGGTCTGCCGAACGCTCGATAGAGAGCGCTCAAGCTCGCTCTTCAGGCCGGCAGTATAGGCGGGACTAACGTCTTCAATCGGGGCACTGTTGCCGATACGCGAGGGGCCCGCCGTCGGTCGCTGGGCGGTCCCGGGCTTCGAGGGGGTAGCTCCAATGCCCCAACCAAAGTCCGGTAGTTGCTTTCGGACGTTGCTAAGGAAGGATCCTAAGAGATCGTCTGCGGGCGGCGGAAGCGTCGAAGGCGCTCGGGTGACGGTTTTCCTATCCTCAGGCCAAGCCCCAGGAGCCCTTGACGGCGAGCCCTCCGCGGAGTTATAGGCCGGCGGAGTCTCGTCCGTTTTAGGTGTTGACGTCCGAGACGGAGGTACCGACGCTTTCGGATAGTCCTCCTCAATGAGACGGTTTGCGATTTTGGCAATAATTTGTTCGCCAGATCCCTTCTCGCTTTCCACTAGACTCCGAAGGAAACCAGGTTCAATGTCAGGGAACATCATCGCGATGTTTTGCATGATAGAGAGAACCGCCGGCGCCGGGGCATTTATTGCTTTCGGCGGCACTGGTGGGCGAGATGTCTCGGGGCCTTGATTCAGTGCCACGTTGCTTTCCGCCTTCCGTTCCGCCTCACGCTGACGTTCCTCCTCACGGTGTCGTTCAGCCTCACGGTGAGCAATAGCGGCTTCTAATTTCCCCTTTTGCAACCTCAACACTCGATCGACGGGGAAGCCCTTTCGTTTCAAGTTAACGAGGGACGTTTGCAACAACGTCGAAAGAAGAAGGGCGTCGTTGAGACGGCATTGCCGAAATATCACCCTACCGAGCGCCCTACAAGTGATTGTTACAACATTTCTTGGAAAGAAAGCTTACGAAGCGACATCGAAGTAGTCGATCTCAGTATCCTTCCCAGTGATGAAGAGGTAGGGCTTCCCTGAACGACGATCAATAATCATGCACGACGTCGTCTTCTGCGTCTTCACGACCCCTCGAAACGCCCGTTCAATCACAATATCGGGCACTTCGACCACGTTGAGGGTTTTTAAAATGCTCTCCGCCCCAGTGTTCACTTCCTTCCCGGCCCTAACTTGCTGGCCATCGTAAAGAAGTAGGAGAGCTCGATCGTGTATCAAGGTCTGAAGCTGGGCGGTGCGAGCAGATGCCTTCGCTTGGCCTAACGGTTTTGTCTCCTCCACAACTTGCTTGGATAACCACTCGGACCCAAGGTCCGCATACATTTCTTCAAGGATAGTCTCAACAGGTGCTCTAAAATAACAAAAAAAGTAATTAGCATCAAAATGAGGAATGAGGGAAAAACTCGCCCTAAAGGTGCAAAGAGCTGCGATAGAACCTGGTCGTCGATCAAAATTATATCACTTGCTTTCGCCAGTGAGTAGTGAAGCTTTTCTTCCTCCTCCTCTGTTGTACCTTCCCGTACAGATCGCACTCCAACCAAAAAATCTGACCGCTTCATTTCTTTCACAAGCGACGAGTTCCTCTGCAAGAGGGGGTAATTGGCAGCAATTGTCCGAAGGAGCTGAAGATATTTGGGAAAGCCGAGCTCCAGGAAACTATGCGGGTCGCGAACGACCTGCTCCGTTAATTCCTGCGGGGTCGGCTCATTCTTCACTCCACACGATCGAAGGAAGGCATTGCTCAAGCTCCCGAAATCTAATGGAAAAATCATTATCCCATCGTCAACAGCACGGCGCTACATACCTATATACTGAAATTGGCCGCCGTAAGGTGACGCCTCTGCCGACCCGAAATAAACTTTTGTCGGCTGTACCCATTCTGTAAAACTGCTCTTCTGAATAGGAATGAACTTCATCGCCTGTAGTGTTCGCCAATCTGTCTGCGAAAAATCTGGCGACGAAGGTGAGACCGGATTCATTTCAATAAAGTGATTACCTGATTGTCTCCCAACGAGATACGAGAAAACAGAGACGGCCTTGTCTGGTGTTGGTGGGGACCGGCTAAGGGCTGCCACGAGTTGTGCACCTGGAGGGTGCGGTTGGACCCCAAACTTGTCCGCGCCTTGCTTCAACTCGGCGTGCAAAATTGGGAAACCGAGAACGGCAGCACTAAGCAGAAATTAGACGATAATCAAAATGATACATATACGCACCTTGGGTCAGCAAATATTTCAAACGGTTTATAGAGCTTCCCATCTTGTGATGGGAGGAACGCTACCCGGACCTGTGTGGGAACATAGGTTGTAGAGTAGACCGCTTTGTGGTTATCAATGAAGTATGCTAGCAGCTTCGCCCTCCTGTCAGGTGTAGAGCTCGCCGCCTGTTCGACTAGCGTCGTCCATGGAATTGCTGACTGCAAACCAAGAACTGCGAGAAGCTTGGCTGCGAGAGGAGGTGAAAGACGTAAGTCGATTAGCAACAACTTTCGAACATAGAAAGTGGTTGGCAGCTGCTGTGCTCACCCTCATCAGAACCAGTCCTCCACTTCTGCTTTCCAGGCCAGTCAATAATCGGCATATCGAGACTCCTAAGAGTCTCCCCGGGTACGTAAAGATCCTCAGCCTTGTATCGCGGGCGTGGAGCAACAGGGGGCTTCGCGGTATCCGCCTCCGTCGAAGTCAAAGAGCTGGAGGAGACAGCCTGAATAGAAAGATCTTCCTTCGGAAAGATCGGGGTAAGCTTCAGCCGGCTGATCTCGATTGATGTCAACTTGGATTGGACCGAAGCCAAGTATTTCACCTGAAAATGATGCGATGAGATGAGAAATGGAGCGAAGCATACGAGGAAACACTGACTAGCTGGACGTGATCAGAATCCCACTTCAAATCCTGAAGCCTTGAAAATATCATCTGAAGCTCAACGTATTCGCGAACCCCCAGTGCCTTCAAAAACGCCTCCGTGAAGGGCTTCATATTCTCAAATGCAACGATCGGGAGGTCCGTAAAGAGGGTAACGTTCTTGAAATAAGTGTCGTCCGGTAACTTCAAGCCCTGCGTCGTCACGATACACATCTTCGTTTTTAAGAGACCCACGACCCTCAACCCAACGTCCTTTGAGAGCGAAAGGTGTTGCCTCGCAATAACGCCCATCACCTTCTCGACAAACGACGGGCTCACGGCAAAGTCTGGATGCTTAACTGAAAATTCCACCCACTCTGTCAACGATAGCTCCGTCAACCTAAAGGCGTCTTGAATCTCCTGCCTCGTAAAAGACTTGCTGATCTCAAGCGGAAGCACAGAATCCGGGAGCAGAACAGTGGGCGGGATGATTTGTGGGTTGACGAAGTGCTTAAGGTCAATGGCTCGCCTCGGCTTGCCTTCCGCCTCGGCCGGCTTTACGATCAGCAAAAGCGTAAGGAGCTTGCTTGTCTCCTGCACGGAGACGCTGTGCACCGATTTGAAGGCCAACCACCATTTCATAAGGGCCACGACCTCTGGCGCTGTAAGAACCCTCGCGTTTAACTCGACGAAAACGTCCTCTAACCCCACTCTCCTTATCAGTTGCCGTCTTTCGAGCTCATTCATCAGGTCCGGATTAGCGCTCATAATTGCTTCCGGCACCAAAGCAACATCCTTGATGAAAGACTGAAAACACAAATATCAGCGGAGACACAGTTTTAAAACCAATAAGCACCTTCATCGTCGCGTCGGGTAAGCGCACTGATGCGGCGGGGAGAATACCCTTCGTAGACATCATACATATCGGTTTCGCCGTGCACTTATAGAAGTAAGTGTCGTGAATCCGCCCTACGACCCCATGCGGAGTCGAAGGCCTAAAGGTAAAGCAGGCCAGCGCATGTGACGCCTTGGAGTTCAGCCATTGTTCGGACTGCGCGTCGAGCGCCAGCTCCTTGTGCAGTTCCGCAATCGACGCCATCTCATCCTCGTAAATGATCCGAGCAAGAAGCCCGCCAATCGTCAAAAGGTCCTGATTCCATACATTCAGGTTGCGGTCGACAAAATCAATGGATTCCCGCTCCACAGTGGGGATCAAATGGGCCGCGAGCTGCATAGAACAGCCCGTGGTCTGATGCGTCGGGAAACCGATGAAGATGCGTCCTTGCTCCTTCGGGCCTGGTATGAGCTCGTCGAATATGAAGCTCTTCCCGCGAGCCGACGATGAGCTCTCGTACTCATCGAAGTTGGAGAACTGAATGTTGACGTCCGTCAGGGCCGGTGCTCGCTTCTTCGTCGTCCTTTCCATCTCCTTCGCCAAATGAGAGCTGAGCCGGACGCCGCAAGTCCCCGACGCTGTCCGCATGAAAATGGTCTGCTCGATCTTCGTTCCTGACCGATTTCGGGACTTATCGTGGTCAATCAGGGCCACCACATCCATCTGAACTTTAGAAATGTTGACTGACTTCAGGTCGAAGATCGCGTTCGGTGAGGCCATCGTGTACGCGCCGCGCGGGAAGGTAAGGGGCCGTAGGTCACCAGCTTTCTTGCCGAAGGAGAGTATCCGATCGTCGTCAACGAAGACCTTAATGAAAGAAGTAAGAAGTCTCGCTCGCTCATGTCTGTGGTGCTGAAAATACAGGTTGATATTACGCACCTCCACCTTCCTAAGATTCTTTGTGAAAGCCAAAGACGTCGCAATAAACCGCCCAAACTCCGCCACATTCGGTGTCTCAATGGGGTCTCGGAGAGCCAAGAAGAACGATGTAAGGGGTGACTGATCCTTCGCCTCTAAGTTCGCCTTCTTTGTAAAGAGTTGATCGCCTTTCCAGAAGAACAACATGCATTCGTTCCCGCTCGTGACGAATGGCTCCTCACATATCGAGAACAGGGCTGTAATCCAGATGTAAGGCCGAAAACCCTCAACTAAATACAAACAGTAAAATCCGACCCCGAAGAAACCAACTTTAGCCTCGTCCGGATTTCCCTCGGCGATTTTCTTCAGCCGGTTCCAGTCATCTCCCGAAAACGGGCGCCCGTTGTTTTTGTAAGTTACCGACGTGACGTTCTGTATCGCCTTCCGCATGAACGCGTTCGCTACACTCGTCAGGCTAAGGGTTGGCGCCAGGGCCTGCGACAGACTCGGGTCGGTCTTAAAGTGGATCTCGACTTCCGATGCGCCTGCCAAGTAATATTAGGGCTGATACCGCGGGCTTCCACCACGTACCTGCATCGTTCGAATTCTGTAGCAACTCACGGTAGATCGTGTTCTCGGCGCTGTACCGAGCGAGAATCTATCGGAGCAGGGTATGAGAGGCGATCATCAACGCAGGGTGGAAGGCCGACGACTGTCAAGCAACTTGCCTTATCAATCAAATGCCGCTGGTTCACTGAGACCTGCTCCTCCTGCGAGGTCGAGTTAGAGCTCAAGAGACCGTCCTTCAGGGACTGCATTGACTGCGACGCCGCCGCCATTGTTGCGGGCTTGACGGAGTCTTGGGGCTCACGTCAGTGACCACAGGCGTCTTTATACTGACAGGATTGAATGTGGTCGTTCAAGTTGTTCGCTGACATTCACCGCTCCTCCCGCGCGCTCCTGCTACTCAGGAACCTCCAGTCGCCTCTGTGCCCTGCCGTCTGCGCGTCATCGCTCCTCCAGCCCCCCTGGCGCTTGCAAAGGAGGCTAAAGTCCGGGCCTGGGGGGTATTCGAACTCAAAGGTCCCGAAGCGCCTGGAAGCGATTGTTAGAGCTCATCGTACGCATTGAACCCTTCTCACTCTTCCTTACGCTCCCACGCGCATATCTGACCCGCTGTATAAGGCACGCACCTGAAGATGTCGAAGAAGCAAACGAGCATGAGGTCCGGACACTGGCGATGATGCATGACTCACCGATTCTCCCGTAGGGATTTTCTCAGTGGCGGGACGGCAAAGAAGAAGGCCAATGCTGCTGAGATGGAGGAAGCCGCGACTGTGGACTCAGGTTCGCAGGCTTGTTCGCTTTGAAAATGCTGATGACACGTGTGCCAGATGCGACCTCTTTAAACGCTCCCGTGACTAAAGACGACATTGTTTTGTCGTCTGAGAAGGAGAATGAGGATGCTGCGAAGCCGAAGAGGAACAAGGTTCTTACGGCTGTGCATCGTTTGTCATCTGGAGCGGGGATATGCCTGCCAATTTCGACGTTGTTGGCCTTCTGACGCGTGCTGTTCTTAGGGTGCCTCAAGGGACGCGGAGCCGACGGAGTCGAAGCCCCGAAAGCGGTCCAGAGTCAATGTCGCTAACGATACTGCCCCCGCCACAACTCCGGAGCCGCCAAAGCGCCTTGCCTCACCAAAGAGAAAGAGCGCGTCGGGTAAAGCGGATGACGAGGAGCTGACGGAGGTGGATTCGTCTCCCGGGGTGAAGAGGCGGAAGACCTCGAAGGTAAAGGTTGATGAGTCCGACACCGAGGTCGAGGTTAAGGTGGCGAAGAGGAAGAAGACCGCCATGGCTGAGGAGAAAGCGGAGGACTCCGGATCAGACGTGGAGAAGAAGAGCTCGAGGAAGAAATTGGCAAAGGCTGGGGAATCGGGCTCAGATGTCGAGGGGAAAGCTTCGAAGAAGAAAATGACAATGGCCGACAAGAAGGCGGAGAATTCGGATACAGAGGACGACTCGAAGGCATCGAAGAAGGTTAAGACGGCTCGGAAGTCGGCCTGGTCGGACGAAGAGGTCGGGCCGACGGCCAAGCCGTTGAAGAAGACGGCTGCGGCTAAGGGGATGTCACCGATACCAACAGACAGGTTCGTGTACATATGCCGGTTTTATCTTATACTTTTTTCAAGCGGCAAGTTGGTCATTAGCGATTTGGAAGAGAAGGCAGGATGGAAGGCGGGCGAAAGGTGTCTACGCCAGCCAAACTATATATGTTAACAGGCTGATAGCGTCCCGTACGCTGTTCTTTGCCAAGTGTTTGAGCAGATGGAGGCCACGACCAAAAGGTGGCCAGGCTCCACAATATGGTTCACTAACCGTCCCTTTAGGCTCGAAATCACCAGCTTGCTTTGCAAGTTCTTCACGAACGTGATCTTGCTTTCGCCGCAGTGCTTGGTAGAGTGCGTGTATCTCTGTGTGAACAAGGTTTGTACCTCACTTTTGCAAATATTGCCGGCTGACAAAATGTGCTAAGGTTTACCCCGAATATCTGGGTAAGGAACTCGGGCTCGGGGAGAGCACTCTCGTGAAAGCCGTCGCGCAATCGACCAGTCGGACGGCCGACAAGATCAAGGAAGATTTGAAAACCATCGGCGACCTGGGAACGATTGCTGAGGTTCACAAGCTTTTGTAACGGGTTGCGTCTAATTGTGTCGGTCGCCTAGAAAAGCAAAAGCTCACAGAGAACTCTCTTCAAACGGCCGCCGCCTACCGTATCCAAGGTGTTTAGGACGCTACGCGACATATCGAATGTATCTGGTGACAAGGTATCATCTTTGCCTTTATTCTGTTGTATCCATGTGAACGATTCTTTATTAGACGATCGACCGCAAAATATCGATGATCACCGGCCTTCTTTCTGACTGCACGAAGAGCGAGGTCAAGTTTTTTGTCCGGTGAGAAGACCATGTAATGCCTTTTGTTTGATGTGTCTTTCAGCTCTCTCGAGGGTAAATTGCGGATTGGTTTGGCCGAACGGACTGTCATCATCGCACTAGCGCAGTCTTTTGTATATGCCGAACAAAGTAAGTACTTGCGCATGTTGCACCACATTAACGGATGTATAGCAAAGAAGGCGCGGGTGCCGTCGGACAAACTGCTTAGCGAGGCCGTCAATATTGTCAAGCAGGTTTATTGGTAACTACCTTCCACCTTCCTCGAATTACGTTTGATATTTCGCAGCCAGATGCCCAACTATGAGCTTCTCATTCCAGCTCTCATCGACAAGGGAGTTACGGAGTTGCCTAACTCTTGCAAGTTGACGCCGGGTGCGTATATTATCGCTTTGATGATTTCAGTCTCATGCGCTCTCGTTCGGGCAGGCGTCCCGCTCAAACCAATGCTGGCGCACCCGACAAAGAGTATCACCGAGGTTCTTAATCGGTTTGAGAACGTCAATTTTGTGTGCGAGTACAAGTATGATGGAGAGCGAGCTCAGGTTAGATCCATCTTTACCTGTCGGGTGCTAATTACTCATCTCTAGGTTCACCTTCTCGAAGATGGTACGGTCAGCGTGTTCAGCAGGAACTCCGAGAACCTGTCATTGAAATACCCGGATATCGTAGAGCTTGTCCCAGGGGTACGTCTCCAACGCCTCACAAATACATCCTCATACTTTTTCTTTTTCACAGATTTTTTCGAAGGAGAAAGTCACGTCGTTTGTCCTTGACTGTGAGGCGGTTGCCTGGGACAAAGAGAAAAACCTCATCCTCCCGTTCCAGGTTTTGAGTACGCGGAAGCGCAAGGTTAACTTGTTGTTTTATCCATCAGTTGCTTTGGTCTGCTTACCCCATCACTATTTAGGACGTGTCTGTCGGAAGTATCAGCGTGTCCGTTTGCCTCTATGCATTCGATCTTTTGTATCTCAACGGGAAGGCGCTGGTCACCGAGACGCTTCGGACTCGCCGCGACCTTTTGCAAAAGAACTTCAATAAAGTGGTAGGTTCTCCTACAGAAGCTTAGGATTTGTTTGTTGAGGGATAGCGTTGTGCGGCTTGCTTTTTCTGTGAATTTGTATGTGTCCTTACCATCCTGTCAAGGATGGCAAGTTCAACTTTGCCATCTCTCAAGAAGCCTCAACTGTCGACACGATTCAAACGTTCCTGGACGAGAGCGTCGTTAACAACTGCGAGGGGTTAATGGTGAAAACGTTGGACGCGGATTCATCGTATGAGCCAAGCGTGCGATCGAGAAATTGGCTCAAGGTTGGCCCTCGGCGTTCTTTATCTACTGCGACTAAGCGTTGCATAGGTCAAGAAAGATTACATTAGCGGTGTCGGTGACTCTTTAGACCTTGTTGTCATAGGCGGTTACTACGGACGGGGCAAGCGAACGGGATGGTACGGCGGATTTTTATTGGCGTGCCGTGACGAGGAGTCGGACGGATATCAGAGTATATGCAAGGTCAGCGCTTACACGATAATTCGCTTGCGTTCCACCTTAGACCTTAATTACTATACAGATCGGCACAGGCTTCTCTGAGGAAAACTTTAAGGATTTTTCCGCCCAGCTTAGCGAGGGCGCCATGGCCACGCCGCCAAGTTATTACAGCATCGGCGCACTGAAAGATGTACCAGACGTTTGGTTCAAACCGGTACAAGTAAGTTGCCGTGAAACCCTCTTTTCTTTGCGCAACATCAACATGTGCTAACATGACTTGAAAGGTCTGGGAGGTGAAAGCTGCTGATCTTTCAATATCCCCTGGGTATCAAGCTGGCGTCGGGCTGGTGGATCCTGGGAAAGGGATTAGCCTTCGCTTCCCTAGGTTTATTCGGGTCCGGGACGACAAGGATCCTTCGGATGCGACGAACTCAGACCAGGTCGCCACGATGTACCGGGCGCAGAAAATTAATCATGGTGCCGGCTTGAAAAGCGCCGCCGATGATGAATACGACTAATTACCAGTTTATAATGATGAATGCGTTTAATAGAGCTGTACAAATGTAGTCAGGTACTGTCTGCAATATATTTACATCTGTCAATAGATAAGATACGTTTAGTGCAGCGATACCTCCAACATATCCCCATCTTCAACATCACAACCTTCTAAAGTTTCCCCCAAACCGAGCGTAGTTTCTTCGAACTTCAACCGCACCTTCCCCGGCTCGACACCTTTAGACTTGGCGTATGCCTTCACGATCGAGCCAATCTTCGTCGTCTGGGACCAATATTAGCCTCTGTAACCAGCGATGAATACAACAAGTCGCCTTACCCCCTGAACCCTAATTCTCATTGGCTCCGCCGACCTGTCGTTAAGCTTGATGGTCCACGCGGTGGTCCGTTCTAAACTCTCCTCATCCTCTTTCGTGTCGTTATTGCTGCTAACAAGACTTTGGATTGTCCGCAAGCTTTCGGCTTCCCGAGTGGCCATAATCTCGGCATAATGATCGCGTAGGTAGGCGGCTGATAAGCAACCGAATGTCATTAAGCGAGGTGTACAATACGGACGACCGATCAAAACAGAACGAAATAGAGTGCGACAACCACGGACCCACCTATTTTGGTTACAGGTCCAAACCCCAGGCTGTCCGGTGTGGCGACGGACGAGATGACGACGTCTCTGTATACCAGAACGACATTTTCCGGTGTTGTTCCGAACTTTTCCGCGACGACATGAACGAGGGTGAGGAAGATAGCTCCGGAGCTGTACTTGAACTTAAGCGGCCCAATCTGCTCTGTCCGGTGCTGGAAGAACACCTTTATCTGGATTGTTTCCCCAACAAAGTGGGGAGTAATCTTCGGCGGCTCCATCGACGCATCCTCGGTAGCGTCAGCCTTGCTGTCAATGTCGACCCACAGCCGGTCCGTCTCCTCGTCTTGCGCGACCCTGCATTGAAGTTGTAAAAAGGTAGTTTATGTATTAATCTCACTTCTTCTTTGGTGTCTCGGGAGGTGGTGTCAGAGAGCAGCTCCTTGCCTTCGCAGCCGGCTGGCTCAGCTTATGCTTCTTCTTGGCAGACGAGGTCGGGGTCGATCTGCAGAGCAGTCAGAACCACAGGCGGCATTCGCACGACGAACCTGGCTGGAGCTTCGTCCGCGTCTCTATCAGCACCAGGCTTGCCGTCGTTCGACTGACTCCTAAGAAAGGATGCCGTCCTCCCAGGCTTTCGCGGCGGGGACTCGTCAGCCTCCTCTTCAATCTTCGGCGGTACGAGCCGTTTCCGCTTGCTGGTGGAAGAGCGCTAAGTTCATTCCCCTTGTACCTGTCGACGCACATTCAAAGGAGAGCACTACCTGATGTCGAACACATCATCGTCGTCGTCTGAGTGATCCTCTTGGAAAAACGATGCCCGTGCCTTGGCGAGTTTGTCCGCCATCATGAGCTGGCTTGTGCACGTCAAGACGGTGCCGTCCGAATTTAAGTTTTAATTGTACAGCTGATTTCTTTCATTTATTTGCGAAGAAGCAACAGTAGGTGATCAGTGACCAAGATTATTCGCGATTGAGAAAAGACAAAGGCAACGATGACAAATGAGGAGTGCATATGGAAGAGTCTAAACCGAATCGAGAGAGTAAAAAAACAGTGGGCGACTGACTAAGAAAAAAAAAAAATGCGTGCTCAGCACGCAACATGTACTAAAGTGAACAAGGATGTGCTAAACGCCATATCCTTCTACCAAATAAAATCAAAAACAATGTTCTAGGGAAAGGGGAATGTATCAGACGTTGAGGCCATCAAGAAAGAATACGCAGCCAATGGCTTTAAAAACCACAGCGTAGGAAAAGAAAAGGTGAGGCATCAACAAAGTCACTTAACTAACTAAATAAGTTTTCACAATTTTTTGAATTCGGTGTCTGACCGAGAAGGGAATAGAAAGGCCAGATACACAGTTCACACATTATTGTCCACGGATGTCAAGGCAGGAGGGATAGAAACGATCACGAGTTTCGAGTCTAAAAAGTTAAAAGCAACCAAAAAAAGGAAAAGGCTACAGGAAACGAGTAAAAAAAGAATCCAAAAAGATTTTAAAACGCTCACAAAAAGATCAACTATAAACTCTGTCTTCCGGTTTCGCAAGGATTCACTTAGTAGGTCGACGCCAGCTCGGGCCAAGTAAATGGTGACCATTGAGAGCCTTGAGCTTGCGACCTCTTCACAATCGTCTTCCAGGCGTCAGGCTGGTCCGGCCACACCTCCTTCGCCGAGTCGGAGACGCCGACGATCGACCAAACCATCCACGGGACCCCACACTTAATGTACTCGTTGATCCTGCCGTCGTTGCCGGACGCCTTAGTCCAGTTGTCGCCGTCCACGCCAAACTCCTCTACGAACGTGCGCTTCGAGTACTTCTGGGCCAGCTTCACGACGTCCTTGATCCCCGAGTCGTCGCAGGACGAGCCTCCGTAGTCGTGGACCGTGATAACGTCGAGCGCGTCGCACTTAAACAGACCCTCGAATTTGGACTGCGCGACCCCGCGGCCGCCGCCCTGCCCGACAAGGACCTGGGACCCGGGCTGGACGAAGGACTTGACGACCCTGGCGCGCCCGCAGTGCCAGTCGGTGTAAGTCTTCTCGTTCGACAGGGCGTATTGGGTATCGCCGTCCGAGTGGCCCATGTCCTCGTTCCCGTGCTCTATCATGAAAACGGCCTCAGGGATGTTGCCCCAGGTCCGGCCCTGGAAGTATGGGTTCGGGTACGACATGATATGTGCGATACGGGCGTCGATCTGATCCCAGGCGCCCTCGATTTTGTTCTCGTAGAACTTCCTGAACGCCCAGTTGTCGCCCTTTGCCACGTGCCGCTGGCAGTACGCGTCTGTTACAAACACACACATCAGTCACCAGGAATCACCGAGGTATTTATGCCACGTCCTACATACCGCAGCCCTCCCACAAGCCCATGTACCAGTTGTCGTGGAGGGAGATAATGAGCTTGATGCCGTAAGGGATGACCTCGGTCATTATCTGGTTGATCAGGTCGAGCTGGGAGTCGTCAAAGTAGCCGTCCTTGTTCTCGACGTCGTTGACGTGGTTAACGCCCTTGATGTAGACATAATCGACGCCAGAATCTCCCCAAAGCTTGCCCGTGAACTCGCGGAGGAAGATGCGCATGGTCTTCAGGCCGGCGTCCTGGTAGTTTTTGTAGATCTTGTGCCGGACGTCCTCATTCTGCGCGTGGATGAACCTAATAAAGGGAGTAAGATCAGCAGAAAAAAAAAAACATGCGAGAGGCCACGAACCAGGAGTTGCCGCCGGCAAAGGAAGACAGATTCTCGGTTGTTTTTGGTTGAGGCGGCGGCGGCGGGCCCGTCGGCGTCGGGGTCGCGGTGGAGGTCGGGACAAAGCTGTCACTCGAGAAGCTCGAGGTGACGACAATGTCAGGAGTGGAAGTCGAGTTGACGGACGCTTCGATATCGGTCGACGACTCGGGGGGCGTGTAGCCGGGCCGCGGCTGGGTCCAACCAGGCTCCTCCTCGGGCGAGAGGAAGGTCGGGGTCGCCTCCGTGGTCTGGGCGAAGACAGCCCCAGGGTCCGAGGGCGCAATGAAGGCTGGGCCCTCGCCGTAAGATGGTTCGGCCGCGGGCGCGCCGACGATGAAGACGGGCCCGTTGTTGACGGCTGCCGCGTCCGTGTCGTTCAAGCTGATGACCCCGGTGGATGGGGTCGAGGTTGCCGCGCCCTGGTTGTGGTTCTTCGTCGCGAGGACGGCTGCAGTGGAAATGACGACCACCAGCAATAGGACGGCGGCGGGGATGCCGATCCTGAGCAAAGGCCGCCGCTTCACCTCAACCCAGAACTTCCTCGGTTCGCCAGCGCCCTTCATGTTGTGTCGACTGTAGTCGTTCGTCTCCACGTAGTAAAACTCCTCTGCGAGGTGGTCCTGGTCCCGCATTGACTGCGGGGCCTGGCGACGGGGATGCGAGAGGTAGGACGGCGTCGATGGCGATGGCATCTTGGGTAGGTCGGTGGGATGGCCGACTAACGAATTGGGAGGTTCTGTGCACCTTTAATGTCCCCTATTCGTCCACCCGTTTGGGTTTGGCACCAGTTTTTTGGCAGGGTGAAGTTGTTGCCCACACTTGAGACGCCGAGATTATGACGAGCTGTTGAAACAGTTGTGAACACTGCAACGCCGAACAGGCTTAATAGAAATGCCCAGTCGCTGATCCCGTTGATGGCACGTCGCGCCCCCGACGCCGCCAATGGTCTTCCACCGTGGTGCAAAGGTCAAATCTTCCTCAGGTTTCCCACGGTATGAAAGGTTGAAGGAGGTTCAGACGGGGAAGGCTCAACAGTAAAAGGGAAAAGGCTGTCCCTTTTCCCTTAGTGTAAATTCGTAAACCTGACTTGGTTTAACTGGGGTTACAATTCGGAAAGTCTCGCAACAGTTGCAGTCAATTTTTCATTGACTTAACCAGTCGAAGCTGGTTTTTAAGAGCTGTTTGTTGACGGAGGCTCAACGTGCAGGGCTTGCGGGACAGCCTTTTCCCTTACATACGCGTGACGACCAAACCTCTGTCAGTCCTCAACCGCGTAAAGACTGGAGCAGGCATAATGGGCTTGTGGGACAGCCTTTTTTTTTCCTTTCATCCATGCGTTATGAAAAAATCCAGTCAAAAAAGCGGGTTCTTTCGTGCACATCTCAGAACTTTCTTGCACATATCAAAACGGAGCAAAATGGCGAGGAATCCATTTTCATTCTGTATATAGAAATGGCAAGCAGCAGAAGGCGACCGGCAGCAGGACCACCCGACACAGCGATCATCAATACGGACACAGCATCATAAGACTCCAGAAGAATGTAGAAAAAGGCAATTCCCGTTCGTGCATTCCGACATCAGGGAATGAAATAACTTTTATACGGAGATTAAGTCGACGTAACAAGGTGGAAAACGGGGAGAAAAACCGGAACGCGTCACCACACAGAATAAGAG